>SWBL01000167.1:0-106414 GCA_024195585.1 Aureobasidium sp. EXF-3400 | reverse complement strand
GTTCTGGACCTTGGCGGCGTAGAGCGAGACAGAGTTCTCGGGGAACTTGAAGCGCTTCTGGATCAGCGAGGTGAGCTCGCGGATGCGGCGGCCCTGCTCTCCGAGAACATCCTGGGTGTGGGTGGCGCGGATGATGATGTCGGTAACGGTAGGGGTAACGCGGACCTCGACACCAGAGTAACCCTCCTCAGCAAGCTCGCGTTGGAAGAACTCGTTGAGCTCGGCGTAGAAGACACCGTCTGCGCGTGTGTTTTAGTGAATGTCCCAATCATGTGTACATCTGTGCGTCTGTATGCGTATTCTGAAAAGGAAGTGGAGGCGGTAAAAGAGAGCGATCGGAAGCGAATGACAAAATCGGCGAGAGTGTAGAAGATGCGAAAATAGCGAATGTATCAGAGGGAGGCATACCGGCGACGAACTTTCTTCTCTTGGAGCTGCAGAGGACAATTAGCGACAGGTCGCGAGCGCGCATTTTCTGGACGGCATGTATACTCACATAGCACTTGCTTGCTGAACGGCGGCCATGTTTGCGATCTGTGTTAATTGATCGGAAAAGGAGAGGGTGTCTGGTCGCTGGGCGAGTGGTCGTTAGTCGTCAAAGTCGGGTTTCGCACAATTCCACAGTGTGGTGGTCGGATTTCGTCCAAGTGCGCTCCGGGCTGGCTTGGCGCGCGCTAGTGCCTCGCGAAGTCTGATCTGATAACACGGACCTACCTGACTTCTAGCATCTTATCTCTTGTGGACGGCGGCACATCGGCATCCACGGCTAAAGACGCCGACGGCATGACGCGCGCTCGAGGGTCGAGTCTCTGCTCCGTGCTTGCTGCTGTTGCACTGAGGGGCAGAGGCAGAGAAAGGTGTTGCAGTGTCGCAAACATTCACACACATACACACCACACACCACCCAACGCCAAGCTCCGAGCGCATTCTCGCCGGATGCTGAAATTCTCTAGCGTGTCATGGACAAGATCAAAATCTCAAAGGTGCGTCTCGCACATGGCCAACACGCCCACGCATGCACTTGCGCTTGCGTATCAAAGGCTTGGACTGACGGCCCTGTCAACAGGTCGAGAATGTGACACTTCACAGAAGGAAGGAAAAAGCCACCGGAACCCTCCATATCTCCACCCATCATTTGATCTTCGAGCACCGCCCTGATGCATCTGCCAAATCCCAAGCCCAAGCCCCGGCCAAAGCCAAAGGTCGTGTCAAAGAGATGTGGATCACATACCCCATGATCGCATCCTGTGTCTACAGACCCATGCCCGCCATCCTTCGCCAGGACCATGCCATCCGCCTGCGCTGTAGAGACTTCACCTTTGTCGCCTTTCACTTTTCCGACGAGACTCAGGCTCGCAGTGTCTACGACAGCATCAAGGCTCTGACTTGTGGCCTCGGCTCTTTTGACAAGCTTTATGCTTTCACCTACGACCCTCCCCCGATTGAGAAGAGCATCAATGGCTGGCAGATTTATGATGCTCGCAAGGAGTTTAGACGCATGGGCATTTCTCCAAAGGGTGCCGATCGAGGCTGGCGCTTGACTGATATCAACCGCGACTACGAAGTACGCTGCAAGTACAACTTCTTTTGCTGTGCCGTCCACTAATTCTCTTCAGTACTCACCCACCTACCCCTCCCTATTGGTCGTACCTTCGTCCGTCTCTGACAATGTCCTTAAACACGGAAGAGAATATCGTTCGCGCTACCGCATCCCCGCTCTGACCTACTTGCATCCTGTCAATAATTGTTCGATAACTCGAAGCTCGCAACCAAAATGTGGCATGTTCCAGAAAGAGAGAAACCCCCAAGATGAACGTTTGGTCGCTGCCATCTTCTCCACCTCAAAACCACTAGCTGGTGCTGGCGCTGGTATGCCCATCCTTGACGACCAAGGTCAGCAATTCGATCCAGACATGCAACAAGATGCAAGTCTTCCACGGGTCAAACCAAAAGGTAGTGCAGACAGCATTACCAATATACCCACCGATAAGATCTACGGAGCTCAGCAGAGGAACTTCATTGTCGACGCCCGTCCACAGGTCAATGCTGTTGCCAACCAGGCCACAGGAATGGGTTCAGAAAACATGGAATTCTACAAAGACGCAACAAAGGAATATCTTGGTATCGCCAACATCCATGTCATGAGAGACTCTCTCAACAAAGTGGCCGAAGCATTTGCTCACACTGACTATACTGAATTTGGCCCGAACCAAGATCTCCTCGCCAAGAGCAAATGGCTCGATTACATCTCTTTAGTTTTGCGCGGCTCTAGTCTAGTAGCTCGTCAAGTCGGCATCAATCACTCCCACGTTCTCATCCACTGCTCGGATGGTTGGGATCGCACCAGTCAGATCAGCGCTTTGAGTCAGCTTTGCTTGGATCCATACTACCGCACCCTCGAAGGCTTCATTGTCTTAGTGGAGAAGGATTGGGTCTCTTTCGGCCACATGTTCCGTCACCGTTCAGGATTTCTGAGTAGTGAAAAGTGGTTCGAGATTGAGAATGAGCGTGTTGGAGGCAATCGAAAGGCTGACAGCCTGTCTGCAAACAGCGGTAATGGAAACGCTTTTGGCAATGCACTTTCGACCGCCAGAGGATTCTTTACCAAGAAGAATGACAGCAGGGAATCTTTCGACGTCAACGATGCTGGCGATGGTTCATCCGTTCCAACTCCCACTCCAAAAAGCGCTAAGCACGCTACCACCAACGTCAAGGAGACAAGTCCCATTTTCCACCAGTTCTTGGATGCAACCTACCAGATGCTCCGACAACATCCTACCAGATTTGAGTTCAACGAACGTTTCCTGCGCCGCCTGTTTTATCAGCTCTACTCCTGTCAATACGGTACGTTCCTCTGGGACAGCGAGCGCGCTAGAGTTGAGGAGAAAGCATATGAGAGAACGAGAAGTGTTTGGGACTACTTCCTCTCTCGTCGAGATATGTTTATCAACGACCAGTATGACCCTACCATTGACGACAACACTTCTGGCAAGGAGCGCACTATCCTTCCTGATACCAACCAGGTCAAGTGGTGGCACGAATTGTTTGGTCGTACCGATGTCGAGATGAACGGGACCGCTAACGCGCCCACTGTCAGCTTGCCAAAGGAACCAAAAGATCCCATTGTGACCGGTATCGAAAACTCGGAGATTTCTTTAGGGCCCGCTGCGAATGGCGGCAGTCTTACTGGTCAGACCGCAAGCGCTTTTACTAATGGTGCTGCACGTCTGACTGCTGGACTAGGAAATATGAGTCTAGGACGGAACAGCGCAAGTGCACCTAGCAGCCGACCTCAATCTCCACCAACCAACGAATTTATGCCCACGCGTACCATTGACGAGAAGACGAGATCAGCGGCAATCGATGAGTCAGACTCAACTGCAGATGGTCGACTCTCATTCTCAGCATTTGCACGGGACAATGCCTTTAGGGATAACTAGATGTGGATTTCTTCATAGCGTGGCGTTTTGGGGTCATGACATGATGACAAGGACGGAAAGTATTATGACTTATCAGAAACTGTGAATAGGACGGGACTGGCATGCGCAAATGAATTCATATGAAGATGAATACATGATTCATAATGCAAGGACAGTAAGGATGGTATGAAAAGAACAAAAATCACAAATACACAGAACACATGCATCTTCAAACCACTTGACCAAAATCATGTGTGACCCGACGTTGGTATAGAACAGCCAAGACATGTACGCGTACGTCATACCGTTCATTCCAAGACAAGGACCACGCCCAAGACACGCCGTTCCCTGTTCGTTGATGCGTCGTGCATGTTGTTCCGAAAAGAAGGTGGAGATCCACATTTAACGAAGCATGAGCTCTTCGGACCCCGTGGACATCCTGGTCCTTTATCTGTTTGACCTCTCCCAACCTATATTTTATTGTCACCCAACCACTTTTATAACACAGAAGCTGAACACATCGAACCTATAAACCATGGGACTCCTAAAGAAATTCAAGAACGAGATGAAGTCGGCGTTTGGCGATGACCAGCCTTCATACCCTTCGCAACAACAACAGCAATCTCAGATGCCTATGGCCGATCAGCCGTCTAGCATCCAGGAGCCCTCACCTTTGGATGTTCTCCGCTATCGATACCAACATGGAACCAATTTTGGCTCCATCTTTGTGCTTGAGAAATGGCTCACTCCCAGCATGTATCAAGACAAAGCCGACTCCGCCGAGCTTGCGGCTGTGACTGGCAACATCAAAGCGATGGGTCTTGATGCGGCCAAGCAAAAATTCGAAAATCATTGGGAGACCTATATCAGTGATTCAGATCTAGATTGGCTTGCTAACCAAGCTCATTGTATGTCGCGCGTATAGGCTTCCGTATTCCCGAGCTGACCAAATAGGTACATCTGTTCGTCTGCCCATTGGATATTTTACACTGGGCCCAGCTTACTGTGCACACACACCTTTCGAATCTTCTGCTGCAGTGTATGAGAATGCATGGCCAGCTGTAAAGCGTCTTGTCGCTCGCTTGACTGCAAGAGGTATCGGCACTCTTCTTGACCTCCACGCATTGCCCGGTGGTGCAAATGGAGGTGATCATTCCGGAACCAACAGCGGCAAAGCCGAATTGTGGAAATCGAGGAAAAATCTGGACCTTGCTACACGTTGTCTACTGTTTATAGCTCATGAAGCTAGATCAATGGATGGTGTCATCGGTCTGCAGCTAGTCAATGAGGCTGAGTGGGACGCTCACGGCATGTATGGCTGGTATGACTCGGTGATCGGTCAAATTGGTGGCATTGACAACACTCTTCCCCTCTATATTTCAGACGCATGGAACTTGGGTCCTGCAGTTGGCTATATCAACGGCAAAAACAGTCTGCATGCTGGCCGAGCAAATCCAATCGTCATTGATACTCACTTGTACTGGGCCTTCTCAGATGACGACAAGAAGAAGAATCCTAGTCAAATTGCGAGCGAAGCCAGGTCAAAGCTGAGTGAGCTTGATGGTCATGATGGAAGCGTCGTGGACCATGGTGCTGCACAAGTTGTCATTGGCGAATACAGCTGTGTCTTGACAGAAGACTCTTGGGCCAAGGCTTCTGCCAATGAGAAGGAGAATCTGGTACGAGAATTTGGACAAGCACAGACACAGAGATATCAACAGAGAGCTGGTGGAAGTTTCTTCTGGACATACCGCATGGTTCGTTTTCTGCTTCTATTACAATCCACAAAGATCAGTACTAACTAGAAAACCAGGACTGGATGGATGGCGGAGAATGGGGCTTCAAGCAACAGACCAACAACGGTGCTATCACAGCTCCCAACAACCTCACCCTTTCTAATGACGATGTTCAGTCTCGTATCGGACATGCTCAGTCTCAATTGGATGCGAAATTCGGACAGACCTTTGGTGGTCACTGCAACTACTGGGACAGCAACCATCCTGGCGAGTACGAGCACTGGCGATTTGAGAGTGGTTGGAAGCTTGGCTTCAATGATGCAATGACCTTCTTTGGTGCGAGAGCCAATGGTCGACTTCCTGGTACTGGAGGTGACAAAATTGGCATGCTGGACATCTGGACCAAGAAGAGAATTGTCGAAAGCGGGCAGGCAGGCAAATTGTTGTGGGAGTTTGAGCAAGGTTTCAGACAGGGAGTTCGCGACTTCTACGAGCTTGCTGGTATCTAGATATTGGTGTCGATCGTCTCAGTGTGTCCACCGGGTTGGCCAAGCATTAAATAATTAATAGACTGATTGAAATCACATTTTGGCGCTTGGAAAAGATAGAGATGCGTGATCCCTTGATTCCATGACCTGGTGATAACAATGCAGTAGAGATGAACGATGCTGGACGCTCGAATCATTCAGAATGATAATAATGACATGCATTCGAGGTTAATATCCTGTTCAGACGACTGTACGACCCTGACCCGATGACATCACTCCCAACATCCTCACACGAGTTGATTGTGACAGCTCCTTGAACCTTGACCAACCTACTACATTCCCGAAGACCGTCTCACTCATCAATTGGGAAACTATAGTAATTGTTCACAATGTTCTTCACACAGCTCCTCCACACCGGACAGGTCGCGCTCTGCGCCTATGGTGCATACGTGTCCTACATCGCCATCCGCGACCTCCAGCAATACGAAGAGACGAGCAAGAAGGCAGCCAAGTACTCGACAACAGCAGAGCATCAGCTTCACAAGACAAGAACCACACAGTCCAGTGGTGCTATCTGCGTTAGTGACCCCCTTACCATACCACACCTGTGTGCCCAAGCCAAGTACTGATTGTCCATTTCAGATCCTGGCCTCGATGATGGCAGCTACGACATTATCTTTGGCTCCCAACTCTCTGCCGCCAATTGTGAAATTTGGCCTCTCGCCTGCTGCTTTGGTGTTGACGCTGTTTGTGCGTGCTCACGTGTCAAACTTTTGGAAGGCCAAGGCCAAGATTCCTTTCATTGATGGCTACGTAAGATGAGCCCTGTCGCCGGCTTTGTTGGAAGCAAGTGCTGACAAGTCTTTAGAATGAGGCAATCTCCAAGACTGGAGAGCTTTTGCAGGTTCTCGAGTGGCTCGAATATACCTGGGCTGGAACTGCACTTGCCAGTGGGCTGGTCGGATACTGAAGCGAAAACCGAGTCCGAGAGTGTCAGAAGCGCCCCAGACGTGCGTTGACCCTTTCCTGCTCAACAGCTCAACGAGATATGGCGACAACGTCCGGACCGAATGGAATTGATCCCAGTCTATTGACAGTGTACCAAACAGTAGCTGAGAATGCAACATAGGTGGTACTATCGTTGAGGTCGCGTGACTGTCAATCCAGCTGCTTGAAACTATTCAAACCATTGAGTTAGATGTGACAGATCCTGTCAAAACCTTGAGCCTGTCTTGACAATTCACTCCTATGTGACTTTCGTGGACCTGTTGTACCGCAAGCGCCGGCACATCAGGCGTTCACGATTAGAGCTCATCATGTAGAACGACACTGCAGGACTGATGTCAAACTACCATCTGAAGGACACTACAGAGCTTACAACATGGTTTGATCAACAAGTTCGACGTTCAAATCTCAAAACCTTGAGGTAGAAAGCCATGTGGCGCTGATCAAACGTTCTTGGGTATGGGCTTCTGAACCCTTGCCAAACCTTCTCAATCTTTGTGGATATTTCTTGTCAAGTCTTGACGAGGAACAAGCACTCTCACATATATATTCGTCGAGTACAAACATGTCTTGACTCTTATTACTGTATTTAACCTTTTGAAATGCCAACAGCATCCGGCACCGGAGGGCAATTGAGTTCCAGAAGTTGAGTCTTGCTCAATTTTTCGGCCTCGTTTACAACAAGCTCGTAAATAGAGACACGAAGGATTCTCAATGCTCATTTCTATTGAATTATGGAGCATGATGGAGCGTGTTGGGGATCACCAAGGTGTTCTTACGAAGATGAACAGGATGTCATCATCATCAAACCGGAAGAAATGCTTGGAAGAATAGTGCCGGTCGAGTCAAGGAGACGTGCTTGAGGTGGTCTGTTGATTGTCATAATGAACGCAAAATTCCACATTTGAGTGCTTATCGACCTCGAGCCGGCTCGAACGGCCAATGAGCGCGTCAGGATTTGCGAAGCTTGGCCGGCTAAAGTTCGTTAGGGCAAATCCAGTAAAAACTCGTTGCATATGTGCCCATCAAGGTGTTTTCCCACTGTAGGCCGCGGTCAGTCATCCCCCTCGTTCCCTCTCGTCCCTATGTAACGCTTAAATCTCTCTTCCTTATCATCTCCCCGTCGCGCCGCTCATCATCTCTAGCTTGCTAACTTGACGCGACGGTCTCTTGTCTTTCTAGAGCAGTTTCGTAGTCAGTTAGCGCGAAGATACGCAAAGATAGCAGGTCTCAACGCTTTTTTGTCCAATTCGTCGAGTCACCATGTCCAACTGCACTGCAGACAACCACTATGATGGTCGCATGGGCGTCCGCATTTCGGCCATCTTCGTCATCGGTGTCTGTTCACTATTTGGTAAGTCTGCAAAAGATGATTTCCAATGTACGATATACTAACAACAATGATCAGCAACCTGGTTTCCCGTCTTCGCTGCTAGGCACAGAGGTGTTGGCGTTCCGGACTGGGCCTTCTTTATCGCCAAGTATTTCGGCTCTGGTGTCATTATAGCTACTTCTTTTATTCATGTAAGTCTTCACTTGCTCTTCAAGTTATGCAACATGTATACTGACGATTGAAGCTACTCGCACCTGCTAATGATGCTTTGACCGATCCATGCTTGACCGGTCCCATCACCGAGTACGATTGGGTCGAAGGGATTGTGTTGATGACCATCTTTGTCCTGTTCTTCGTCGAGCTCATGACCATGCGCTATGCCAAGTTCGGACACAGTCACGAGCATGATGATCTGGAACCTCAAGACGAGTTGGGTATCAAGCCTGAGCCATTCACCGATGGCAAGAAGCCTGAAATCCACGACCATGCCGATCCTGCTTATGAGATGCCTGGACGTGTTAGCACAAGTACTGCTCACTGCCCCACCACTCCTCACGCTCGTGGAGACGATCACCTTGGCCATGCCCGTTCTCACGTTGACAACGAAATTTCTGCCGGATGGACTGAGGCTCAAAAGCAAGCGGCCGACAGCGCTGTCAGCGAATCTTATGCTGCTCAGATGACTGCCCTCTTCATCCTCGAGTTTGGTGTTATCTTTCACTCCATCTTTATCGGCTTGACCTTGGCCGTTTCTGGGTCCGAGTTCACCACCTTATATGTCGTCCTTGTTTTCCACCAATCTTTCGAAGGTCTCGGTCTGGGCACTCGTCTCGCTGCTATTCCTTGGCCAGAGTCAAAGCGATGGTCTCCTTACCTTCTCGGTGCTGGTTATGCCATCAGCACTCCCATCGCCATTGCCATTGGTCTTGGTGTTCGTCAGTCTTTCGCTCCTGGCAGTCAGACCACTTTGATTGCAAATGGTGTTTTCGACAGTATCAGTGCAGGTATCCTGATTTACACTGGTCTTGTTGAGCTCATGGCACACGAGTTCATGTTCTCAACCTACATGCAAAAAGCCAGCATCAAGACTGTCTTGACCGCCTTTTTGATGATGTGCCTTGGTGCTGGTTTGATGGCTTTGCTCGGCAAGTGGGCTTAAAAAGCATCGGACAGACCACTTCTCAACGATTTGTTTTATTCATGATTGTACAATAAACTTCAACGATTAGACTAAAAGTATGGTTTCATGACTCAATGCAGCAGGAAGCAAACCTGACCTGCTATTTGTATCCAACACTTGATCTAAACTGCAACGATCTTCATGAATGTGTGTGCGGATGTTCATCGAACCCAGTTGGCTGGTTAATGCCTCAATCACACACGACTTCCCAATCTAAGGATCGAACCTTGATCAAACACAACGGGCAGCGTGGTGTGATATACGACAGGATATCTACAACAGGCTTTGTTCGACCATAAGCATCGTACATCCAAAACAGTTCGATCCGATCGACTGAAGCGAGACGCGGATGAGTTCGCCCAGCTTCGTCAAGAGTCGAACCAGATCAGAGAATCTGCAGCCGGGCTCGACGAACTGCGTCACAAAACCAGAAAGGATGCAGTTGAGCTCGAACAGCTTCGCCAGCAGCGTGAAGAACAGCGCAACTGGCAACAAGTTAGCGGCCCATCAGTCTTCACAATCCCTGAGGCAGCTACTGCCACCACTCTTCGTTGTCCATAGAGAGCTATCAAACAATCCCTTCTCAGTGGATACTACTCTGTTCTCAAATGATATTATGCATTTTTACATGTAGAAACTTATCAACTATTCAAACGAAATGTAGCCTTATCTGAGGCCGTTCTAGAACCTTTCGTATGCTAGACTCTACAGATCATCTGCTTCCAGTATGGCAAAGAGCAAAATGGATACTATAAAAAGGCACAAATGTCTTCGGAGATGATGCTTGTCCACAGAGAGCTGCAGAATCATTGCTTCTCAATGGATAGTGTCTTGTTTCTAGATAATATTGTGCATTTTCATAGATACATGATAATCGAACACTGCAAGAGAGAATGTCTATCTCTATCTATAGTATAATTTTGAACTACTCCCGCTATAGTAAAGGGTATAATATACACTATAAAAAGGCATAGATGTTTTCGGGATTGAGCCTTGTCCAGAGAGAGCTGAAGAATCATCGCTTCTCAATGGATAGTGTCTTGTTTCTGAACAATATTGTGTATTTTTATAGATACAAAATAATTGAATACCCCAAGAGAGTAGAAGATGGTGGCTTCCAAGATGTCGAGCCTCTCTCTCTAGGCTCCATAAAGATCATCCTGGTGTTCCTCGTCCCATGCCAACAATGCCTTCTTACACTCCTCTCTCCTAAAATCGTGTGGCCATCCATGCTCCCTGATGATCCTCCGCAACTGCCCATGGTTCTCAGCATTCATCTCCTCATCCCAAACTTTCTCCGACGACGCAACCCAATCCAAGCCCTCAAATTTCTCCCTCCACTCGGTCAACAGCTCTCCAAGCAGTCTCGTCTCGCCGCACGCATTACGCCACGCGCGCGGATCATTATCATCATAATCGACTTCTGGCTCCATGCTATCGTTATGCGCCCACTCTGTCACCGTGCCTGCCAATAATCAGCGTGGTTCGAGTTTACTCGATGGACAAATCACCATCAGTAGTATCAAGCAACCACCAGCAACCTGAATACTGATCCTGGCTCATAGTAAGCGGCACCACCCAGCTCTTGATCTTCTCCTCGTCATCCTCGTACTGATCTGGACTCAACCCCTCCGCCGCATCTCCATCAAGCGGCTCTGTGAATGGCGCGGCCGAGTAATCAATCGCGAAGGTCTCGAAGGCAATCGTGTGTCCCTTTGGCAAGCCGGGATTCCGCAGATACGGGAGGTGTTTGAGAAGTGCAATTACCGTTTCGTTCTTGCCTAGTGGTGCGAAATTTGTTGCAGTGATATTGGGCCAGCCGGCAGCTGATGGGGAGACGATGTCGGATGCTTCGATGTATGGCAATTTGCTGAGGGCCTGGAAGTAGGATGATAGAGCTGTCTTGATGGCTTCGGGGTCGTAGATTAGGACTCTATTGTCGAACCGGGGATCGGGTAGGTTAGGGATTGTCATTTTACGTGATGGTATAAAGACAAGAAGGTTGGCGCCTTGGTAGCAAAGGTCGACTAGTTATTTATCCCTTCGCTCGCTAGCGTGCTCCCCCTCTACGCTATGATGTAGCCGAGCCGTCTAATCTATATGACTGATGATTTGAACGATGTTATGCCGATTGGTTTATTAATCACGCGAGCACAGTCGTGTCGTGAACGTTTGTACAAGATTCGATTGAAGTCACCCAGATGAAGCCTAGATGAAGCCCACTCGTGAGGAATTTAGAAGACTGATACAGTCTTGAATTGTCATTATGTTCGTGATAACATGCCATAACCCTCCTCGTTCAGATCTTCCTTGATCTATGCAGAGCCGTGCTGCAAGATGTAGCCGCCATCAACCTAAAAAACATTAGCACGATCCCAAACAGCAGTATAGTTTTAGAATCACGATAACTCACGGGAAGGGCTACTCCGTTTAAGTACTGGTTTGTTGCTACCATCAACATGGCATTTGCCCTAGGACAGCACGATTAGCAAGAGTTCATAGAGTTCGGATAGGCAAGAACGCAAGAACGCCACGACTTTGCTGACGAGTGCACTGAACTCTGCGAGGCGCCGTCCCGGACGGTATACAGTATTAAACCACCGTACGGGCCTTGCGCACAGGCCGAGACAAAGCGCCACCACTGGTCGTGGTATTCACAGCTTCGGCTTGACTTACATATCTCTATCATTGCCAGGACGCTGAGCGAAGACCTTGCCTTCAAAGTCTTCCTTAGGGAGCTCAGACTTTTGGTTCTCACCGCTCTCACCTTGGGTCATCTCGGACGGGAAGACACCAGGAGCGATGGAGTTGACTCTGACCTTGAGGCCGTTGTTGCCAATCTCGAAGCCCAGCATCTTGGTAAGGTGAATAACAGCAGCTTTTGAGGCGTTGTAGGCGAAGTGGTGTTGTGCAGTCTTAACGATACCTGAAATTGAGGACACCTGTGAAGCAAGAAACAGGTTAGCACTAATCGTGTTGTTTGTGCTTCTTGATTGGGCTTACATTGATTACGCAACCAGACCAGCCGTGTTGGTGCTCAGCAGACTTCTGAAGCAGGGGGAGGAAACCCATGGTCATGAAGAAGCATTGAGGAACGTTGGTCTTGTAGGTGTCGGTCCAATCTTCGATGTTTGAGTCTGGGTTGTCGAAGAGATTGGCCTTCATCTCTTCGGCCGACTTGGCCTCAGTCTGCATGGTGTTGGATGAGACACCGGCGCTGTACTTGTCAGCATGCGATCAATGGCCAGCGGATACATGTGAACGGACTTGTTGACGAGAATACAGACGCATTTCTCCTTGGATTCAATCTCCTTGACCATGGCGGCAATGGACTCCTTCTTGGAAATATCACCCTGGAGGGGAATGATCTGTCCGGGAATGTCCTTGCCGTAGATCTCGGCGACCTTGTCGAGCTTCTCCTTTGTGCGGCCAATGATGTAGACCTTGGCGCCGTTCACAGCGAATGCCTGAGTGGCCATGAGACCAATACCTGAGCCACCGCCTGTACATCATCTAGTCAGAAGGAGACTTCATGTGGGACCAGACAGGGGTTAGGACTGACCGGAAACGACAACGACCTTGTCCTTGACATTGAAGAGCTCAGAGAGCTTGAAAGCATCGTTGTTGTTGGGAGAAGACATGTTGGGTGTGGTTGTAAAGGTACGTTGGGTAGTAGGTGTATAGATTGCTCGAGGTTGGATGTGTCGAGAAAGTGTCTGAAGACGGGAAGTAGCCATGAGTGTTCGGGGAGCTGCCCTACTTGTACCTGAGGGAAGAGCTCTAGATGTCGTTCTGTAAAGTGTCGTCATGGTGGAATTGATTGATCCAAACAGAGGGCAGGATGCGTAGGCTAAGAATCGATGTAACAAAAACCTTTTGCTCTACTACAACTCCCCACTCAGTGGATAGCTATTAAATGTGCTAAATGCTCAACACAAAAAGTGCTGTCGTCAGAAGTGCCCGCATTTTGAAGGAAAACCATCAATGTCATCAGGCAGGCGTCATCGAATACTTCCTCGGGACTCGATCTCTTCGATACATCACGATGCATGCCTATTCTCGGCGTGGCTTGTTCATGTATGTGTATAAGAACACACCGCACAGGTTTGTATCAGACAATTGACTAGAGATAGGCTGAAAGATTTTCTAGAAGAATGAGGCTCTTCTCGTTAGAGAACGTGAAGATCGCGTTGGAGCTTGGGCCTCTACCTGTTCTTGCCGGCATCAACTCCGGCGAACTGGCCGAAGAGAATACAATAATCATCGGCTACTGGCCTACTGAGCGTAGATTTATGATTTCTGATTCAGAAGAAAAAAGCATTCGTTGTCGATAGGTCAGGGTTAAGTTTTCCGGCTCATGCAATGTGTCGAGCAAACAAAAAGACAAGCTGCTACGCTGGGTCGAACAACGGACCTTAGGATAGTTGCAGAAACTGCAATCCCACGCTCTACCACTGAGCTACAGCAGCCAATCACGTGATGAAATCCATCCTATTGTACATCATATGTAGCATTGCAACAAGCATTCCGAGAAGCGGCGACAGCCGAATAGCGGAGCGGGAACGTGCACGCGTGCAAGACGTCGGTCGGACAGTTGGAGAGCGAAGTCGATATCGAAGTCGAAGCTGAAGCTGCTTTTGCAACCATCTCCCCTCACCCTCCGTCTTTTCTTTTCTGTTCAGCGGTCATAATGCTTCGCACTCCGTTGATTCGGAGTCGGGCTCGCCTGTGCGCCCCACGCGCCTCGCCCGTCGTCTCGCAACTGCTGCTCAACCGCTCCGTGCGTTCTGTCCATCTGACGTCTATCAAGCCGTCCAATTGACTGTCGCGTGCTGACAATCACATCCAGAGAGCCTTTGCCGATATTCGTAGACCCGACGAGACTGTCCTTCCTGGTTCGCAAAGCGACAAGGCCGCCAGCGACATACCCGCACCACCGAAGCTCGGTGCCGAAACTCCCGCTTCGCCAATCGAAGGTGCACCCATTGGCATCCCTAGAGCTCCTCCTACTCCTGAGGCTGTCGGTGCCACCCCTCCCCCTCCTCCTCCTGCCTCTACAACTGGTCCCAAGGTTGTGTCCGCTCCCGCACCTAAGCCCAGACGTCGTGGTCGTTTCCGACGCTTCTTGACCACCCTCTTCCTCCTGTCTTCTCTTGGTTTTGCTGGTGGTGTCTACTACTCGCTCATCTCGGACAACTTCCACGACTTCTTCACCGAATACGTACCTTTTGGCGAGGATGCAGTCTCATACCTTGAAGAGCGCGAGTTCCGCAAGAGATTCCCTAGCCGTAAGCTCGAGGATCGTTACTACCCTCAGGTCCGCGGCGAGAACAAGGTTCAGATTGGAAAGAACAGTGGTTTGACAGCACAAGTCAACGATGTCAGCTCCGATACCGAGCGCCGTCACGTCAGTGCTCTCGAGCCTTCTCGTCCTCTCCAGCAACCCCAGGAGGCCACCCCTGCTGAGCGCACTTCTGCTGTTGAGACAGCAGCCCACAAAGATGGTAAGCCCCGCCTCGACATGGAGTCAAAAACACACCATTTGTTGCCCAAGGACGATGTCAAATCTGAACGCAATTCGCAAACAACAGCCTCCAAGCCTTCGACCCCCGCCCCTCAGGTTGCCCAGACACCTACCGTCGCTGCTGCTCCTCTCGACCTGATGAGCATGCCCAATGCCACCGAACCCGTTGTCCAGGACGTCGTCAAGATGCTCAACAACATTATCACCGTTGTTAATGCCGACTCTTCCTCCGACAAGTACGCATCAACCATGGCTGCTGCTAAGAGCCAAGTCGAGAAGATTGTCTCCGATATCGCCACCCTCAGAGCCCAAGCCGAGAAGAAGACCGCCGATGAGATCTCCAACGCCCACACTCTGTTCGACACTGCTGCCAAGGAGCTCGTCAGTCGTCTGCAGACCGAAATGCAAGATCAGGAAGCCAAGTGGCGCGAAGAGTACGAGAGTGAGCGCGAGAAGTTGTCGCAATCATACCAGAACAAGCTCTCGACTGAGCTTGATGTTGCGCGCAAGGTTGCCGAGCAGCGTGCCCGCAACGCCCTGGTTGAGCAAGAGATTGAGTTGCAGCGCCGCTTCGCAAAGAGCGTTCGTGACCGTGTCGAGGAGGAGCGCAATGGCCGTCTTGCCCGTCTTGACGAGCTTTCCAGCTCTGTTGCCGAGCTCGAGAAGCTTACCGGTGAATGGAACAAGGTCGTTGACAGCAACTTGGCTACTCAACACTTGCACGTCGCTCTCGAGTCTGTTCGCAACGCCATCTCCAAGCACGACCACCCTACTCCTTTCATCAATGAGCTCGCCGCACTTAAGGAGATCAGCAACAACAACGAGCTTGTTTCCGCTGCTGTTGCCAGTATCCCCCCTACCGCATACCAACGTGGTGTCCCCAGCTCTGCTCACCTGATCGATCGTTTCCGTCGTGTCGCTTCCGAGGTTCGCAAGGCTGCTCTTCTGCCCGAAGATGCCGGTATTGCTTCTCACGCCGCTTCTGCCGTCCTTTCTCGTTTCATGTTCAATAAGCAAGGTGCCGGTATGCCCGAGGGTGATGATGTTGAGGCTGTCTTGAGCCGCACTCAAGTCTTCCTTGAAGAGGGTGACATTGATGGTGCTGCCAGAGAGATGAACTCGCTTGGAGGTTGGGCTGGTGTCCTGAGCAAGGACTGGGTCGCAGAGTGCAGAAGAGTTTTGGAGACCAAGCAGGCTATCGACGTGAGTTCACCTATCCTGCTGCTTCTTTTCCTGCAGTATACTGACTTATCCTCCAGGTTATTGCTACCGAAGCCAGACTTCAGAGCCTTCTCGTCGATTAGATTACCACAAAAGCTTTTTGGTGAATTTGTACATTTTTCTAGATTAGTTTCCTTTTCCCGCCAAACCAAAGCTGTACGATATCCAACATTATCTTTTCCTATGATATTTTGTCGTGCATGAATCGTGACATTGTCTTTTGTGGTGGTGGTGAGACGTGAGATTGGGCTGACAACGGGTTTGCTCCAAACTTTGACCATGGCGTGAGCCCGGCGCGGATCTTCGCGGGTGTGCATCGTCATAATAGTTGAAGCAGTTTCGAAAAAACATCAGTCAGCAACGGAGACTTTAATCGAACTTACCTTGTTGATTATACATGCTTTGTGTTTAAAGTGTCCTGCCAAATCATATCAGATCGAAGCGAGCAGGCGCGTCGTATATGAGAACGCGAAGCTCCAGCAAAAAGCCTCCAAGAGATTGATACAACTTGAGCCACCCATCAACATGACGGACGACCTTACTATGCAGAGCTCAAACAAGAGCGGTCGAAGCCTCAGAGACAAACTTCGCTCCACTTTTGGGAGAAAATCAGCCGACGACACAAATTCTCCTCGAAGGAAGAGCAGCGCTGGCGAAAGTGTGGCGTCGGGGCGCAAAAGCTCATATAGAGCTTCCCTTGATTCCAGGCAGGACTCGATTCAGGTCATTCCCTTCAAAACACAAGCCGAACGTATCCGAGAAGCGCGAGAGACTGGTCCCAAGATTGATAAACAGACTGGAGAGCTTTTGGATGGTACTTTGATGCTGCACAGTCTTGCGCACGACTCTTTCGACACCGTGACAGAAGTCTTGAATAGATACGAATTGGATCCGAATCGGCGGCCTGGTGAACCTCAAATTGCTAGCTTGTCGCCTCAGTTATGGAATCATATTGCAGAGCATTTGAGCTTGATTGATCGTGCCTGCCTTGCTCTCTCAACCAAAACTTTGCTGGACCGTGTGGGGTCTTCTTGTTTTACAATCATCAATCATCCCGACAATGAAGAGGTCAGACTGGAGTTCTTACACAGGTTGCAAGATAGATTGCCGAATCACCTGTTCTGCTTTGTCTGCAACAAATATCATCTCCGGACTTTGAAAGGCGAGGAGAAACTCAAGCCTGCCAGCGTACTCAATCCTCTCTTTGACTGCCCACATGCCACGAACAATCTCATGCCTCAACCGAGAATTCGTATCACAACAGGCCGAACGCTTCCTTATACTTTCGTTCAACTGGCTCTGAGAGGCAAGAAATACGGTCTAGACCATGGAATCGAAGCAACGACAATGGCGCGTCTTTGGAGAGAGCCATATGAACCCAGATGGACCCACAGCTCTCGTTATTTCGTCTTCAAAGGACATCTCCTGATGCGTGTTCAAAGTACTGCCTTTACAGAGCCAGGATTGACACAAGCTGGTGAGCGCATGCTCCTCTACAGTCGTGAAGACTACTTGCCTTACTTCTCCGTCTGCGCACACTGGAGGGATGGACTGTTGATGAAACTCTGTAAATGCGCTCTGAGCCATATGCCAGTACCGCCGGAAAAGTCATTACATGAGGGGCTAGCAAAGGCTGCTGGAAGACGACCACATCAAAGTGCGATCATCGTGCTATGTTCAGAATGCCGTCCTATGCGCCGATGTCCCCAATGTCCGACAGAGTATCTGATCGAGGTCAAGCTGGCCGAGGATAGATCGGAAAAGGATCCGAAGAAGCTGTTCAAACATGCGATTGTTGTGACGCGATGGAGCGATCTTGGAGACGGCTCTTCTCCTTCAAGTCCCGAGTGGGCGGCCGTCACTGGTGCTATCGACAACTATGATTCTTTGACCACAATTGGCACAAGAGCGGTTTCTGGTACTTTTGAAAGTCAGTCGGCTGACACCGGTCCTGGGCAGAGAATCTTGAATCTCAACCCCAAAGACGAACACAAGGGAGAGGAGGGCCATGAATGGTACTGAAATGAAACTTGCCTGTGCCAGATACTTACAAAAAGGCAAAGCAGGTCGCTTGCTTTGTTCACACCACTACATAATTTAATTCCAGCATCATTTTCTTCACCACCATCTCGACCTGAATACCCACTGATGATCTCTATCAATGTATGACAGCTTGTCTAGCTCAGCTCTCTATGGACATCGACGTACGGCTGCCACTTGTCGCTGAGCGAGAATTGACTCGGATTGAGTTCCCAAGTGTTGCGAAAACTGGTATCGACGATGGTTTGTTCGCCCTTGCCGAAAGGTGCTTGACGCGCATGGAATGCCAATCTCAACCTCTTCTTGACTGTCAGCGCCAAAGAGACGAACATGGGGGTTTACAGATAGTTTTGAAAATGATTTCATGGTCGCGAAATCGCCAGAGCTGGCAATGTTGTCAAGATAGTTCAAGATCGGATCGCTGGTGAATTTGACTCAGACTGTCCAGAAGCTGAGTCTTTGTAGTGTCCATGCCGTTGACTAGATATGATTAGCCTAAGACGATTCATCAGGAGTGCGCAAGGACTGACCTTGGTCCACGAAATTCTGAAGAAACACCCTCAGGGTGAACAAACGCTCTTGAAGAGAACGATACTCTTCTTGTGAGTCCGGACCTGGACGACTTTGCGCTTCGGCGAAACTTCTTGGTAGGTCGTCATTGGTAGGGCCCAGGAAATCTTCGATGTCTTGTCTGAGTTCGTGGAAGTTGTTCCACAGCTGGTCGATCAGTTGTGCCATGATCGCGACTACTGCGAGGGTTGAGAAGGGAAAGGTTGGATTGAAGCGCGTTGGGAGGTTTTTATATTGCGAGGACAAGCAAATAACGCAAACGACAAAACCAAGTGAGATTACAGGTGCGCAGTGAATTGAAGACATCAACTGGAAGTGATGTATGTCGCAGCTTGACTGTAGCCTCTGAGAAGATCATTTTGTATACCATGACTGCTAATACTTCAATCTCCTGTTCAGCCATCCTCATTCCACTCCTTTGATTCATCTTACTAAAATTACACAACGAGGCCGAGAAGTACACTCGATAACCAGCGATTCAGGGGTCCTGCATCTCAGTACAAGAAAATGTGAGCGGCAGCTCTCACCTTGTCACCATCTTCTTCTTTTCGAATCTTGCCCTATCTGACCGCGCCAAAGGGTTGCATGACTTCCGTGGGACGAAGAACCCAACCACCCAGCTCAGTGAGGTCAGCGCCCGGTGCGCGAAGCTCCGGAGCGAGTGGTGCGATGTAGATCTCGTTGTTGTCGGTTCTGCGAAGGCAAATGCGGTTGAATCCCTTACAGAAAGCGCAGGCGTAGAGTTGATTGGCAGTGACATCTGCTGCCTTGAAGACCTTTGCGTACAAGCAAGTTGTCTTGTTGATGTTTCCTGTAAAATGCTGATTGAATTGTGGCAGACTCATCCTACAGATGCTGCCAAGGAAGTCTTGTGCTAGACGATCGATGACAGGTTGCTTCAAGGAGCCAGGCAGACGAGGGTAATTAACAACGGGTCTAGTGCCGTCACCGACTCTGATGCCATTGTTGACTGCCTGCTAGATCTGCCATGGGCTTCTGTTGACTACAGCGGTGCCAACGTTGGTGAAGATGGTCTGCAATTGGGTGGCAGTGACCGTGTTGGCAGCAGCGGCAGTGGCAGCTCCAGCAGCAGGGGCAGCGCCAGGAATAGCGCCAGGGGCTCCAGCGGGGGCAGCACCGGTAGCTCCAGGAACAGCACCGGGGGCAGCGCCACCAGTCTGATTAGCACCACCAGTCTGATCAGCACCACCAGATTGATCAGCACCACCAGTTTGATCAGCACCACCAGTTTGATCAGAAGCACCAGCTTGATCAGAAGCACCAGCTTGATCAGAAGCACCAGTCTCATCGGTAGTAGCCTGATCATCACCAGCCTGATTAGCAGCATCAGTGGGTTCAGGCTCAGGGCTGAGGATAGCGTCGATCGCACGACGAGCCGCGAACAGAGCTTGAGCACGATTGTTACCGCGAAGGACCTCACGTGATGCAGTGTCGTGAGCGATTTGTGCAACAGGCGAGGAGCGACCTCTGCCTTTGGCCATGTTGCGTGCTTCTTCGCCAGCTGCGCGAGCATTCTCGTGGGCAGCGCTTGTCTCAGCAGCCGTTTCATCAGCAGCCTGCTCGGCGGCAACAAGGGCGTCGGCCTCAGTCTGACCAGCAGAGACAGCAGAGATGTAGGCTTGCGCACCAGCTCGTGCGGCGGAGGAGGCAATGGTCGAGGTGGTTTCGTCCAGCGTGTTGTTGAAGAAACGCTCATGAATGTCTGCTTGGACTCCAATAACGGCTTGGGAGAGGGCGAAGGGATCAACGGGGTCAACGGGGTCAAGAGCTGCCTCGGGGGCCGTGAAGACGGATGGGCCGGTGATTTGTTGCGTGTTGCGGCGTTGTTCATGCTGCTGGCGAAGAGCCTGAAGCTCATCTGCATCCTCTTGCATCTGGACAGACCTGGTACGAAGAGCCTGAAGTTCAACTGCATCCTCTTGCATCTGACCAGACCTGGTGCGAAGAGCCTGAAGCTCATCTGCATCACTCTGTACCTGGTTGGACTGTCTGAGCAGGGCCTTATACTCGCCATCGTTGGCGATCAACTGCTGCTCAATCGCCTTCAGACGATTGTAGTCTGCCTGCTTCGCAGCGAACTCCTTCGTGTACTTCTCCATCTCAGCCTTCATAGCGGCCTCCATCGGCTTGAGACGATTGTAGTCTATCTTCTGAATCCTCAGTTGGGTGAGCTCAGGTTGAAGCTCTGCCCAGAAAGTATCCCACTGCTTGATTGTATCCTTGGCGTCGTCGTAGTCCTTTCTCGATGGCGCGTTGTTGATTTGGCGTTGCAGTGCTGTCAGATTGTCTAGAAGCTGAGTCTTTGAGGGGTTGAGTGCGTTAACTTGATATTGTTAGCCTAACGATGTTTTGTCGGGAGTGTGCATAGACTCACCTTGCTCCACAAAACTCTGGAGGAATGCTCCGACTTCGTAGAGACGCTCCTGAAGAGCAACATATTCTTGCTGGCCTGGGACTTGACGAGCTCGTGCACCATCGAGGGTTTTGGGAATGTCACTGCGTGGGTCGCCTAACATAGCCTCAATATCCTCCTTCAGCAGATCCAAGTGGCTGTACAGATCGTTGACGATCTGCGCCATGATAGCGATTCAGATTGCTTCTGAGGAGAAAACAAGGACGTTGTGACGAAAGACGGGGACCTTGTGACGAAGAACAGATGCCTTGTGACGAAGAACAGGTGCCTTGTCACGAGGAGTAGGGGTGGATAGGAGAAATGTAGAAGAAGGTGTTTTCGGAATTTGCGAGCGTCGCGATGCAAATTTGACGTGTCGTGAGAATAAGCAAGCGAGGCGAACGACCAACGGAGTGAAAGTGAAGCTGCCAAGGGAAATATATGCATGCTTCCGAACTCGTTTGGAATCTGCCTTGGACCTAATCGTGTTCTCTTGATCCTTCGGCTTTGAATGATGGAAGGGGAAAAAAGAAAAGATGGTTTCATGCAATATCTCATGACTTACGCAACTGAGCCACCTTGCAGGGCCTATTCCAGTTGTTCTCCCATGTGCCTACGTCTGATCTTGTCCTTTTGCAGCTTCCTTCTGGCCCTGCCTCCTGATGGTGAACCTATGTCTATTCCTTTCTTGTTGCTGCTTGCTTTTGCCCCCTTCCAAACCATAAGCTCCTCAAAGCGCTTCTCCGCCGCTTATTCCTCGAAAACATGCAGAAACCCCTATCAACTTGATGTGACCCACGACGACTTGAAGCAATGGTTGAGATGGATCTAGCGCCTCAGAGTAGTGGCGGGAGTTGCCTGAGTGGACTGCAGCGCACTGCTAGCAGGAGCTCTCTCAATATATGGCGTGACCTGTGTGCTTGTGATCGGCTTGTATCCGAGGGAAGTGGCAAGGGTATTGAGTTGCGCTTGACACTTTGTGGCTTCTCTGTGCTGCGACTCGATGGTTTCTCTGAGAGCTTCATATTTACGTTCGGTTCTGCGGTGAACGGTGTTGAGTTCATGTTCGGCTTCGAGCTCGTCAAGCTTGTCGTCCAGCTCTGCTCCCTCGATTTCGAGCTTCTTGTATGCTCGAGTCAACGCGAGGTCATCCTGTGGTCAGTCAGCAATGTTATACATATGATGTCAAGGTGTAGGAGTATCGTGTTGCCCCTGATGATAATGGGAGCCCAGAGGAGAAATTAGGGGTTCAATGCGTGCTCTTCCTTCTGTTCTGTTCCCATAGCCGTGAGCCCATAAGAACGGCCTGAGCAACAGCTCATGGCAGCTCGTAGACGAGGCAGTAGAGTTCAGAGCACGAACAAACTCCTGACCTCTTAAAGGCCTGATTGCTTACCTCTTCTTCCTGGTGGCCCTCGAGTAGGTCTTCCACATCTCGCTGGATCTGAACCTCGGAGAACTTGATCACATCTTCATACTGGTTGCACATGGTCTTCCAGAATGTAACATCCGTGAGCCAAGAGCTTTTGATAGAGAGTCCTGCGGTGGTGTAATTGAAGCCGCCGTACTTTGCATAACTGTTGACCAAGTGCGAGCCAACAGATTCGCCAATCTCCGCGTGGATCCAAGAAACAACGCGGAACAAGCAGTATGAAGTCATCTTGAAGTTGTAGTTCGAGAAGTAAGCTCCCACAACACAGATGGCGAGGCGGAACATTACTGCTGAGCCTTGCAGCTTTCCGTGTGTCTTGCATCGATCGTCAACATTGATGGCCCATCCAACCTCGCCGAAGAAGCGAATCTCGCTCGCGTTCTGACGTCTTGCAGAGGCGACGATGTCTTGCTGGCTCTTCTCGAAGATGTTGAGGTCGATGGTTGGGTTGATGGCGGCGCCTGTCTTACCGTACCTGGTGTACGCCGAGTTGTGGACCTCCTCCACCAAGTCGACTACCTTCGCGCTTGTTGTGTTACTGTTAAACCAGTTGTTGACACGCGTCACCATGTCCTTGTGGGTCTCACCCTTGTAGGGCTGCTTACGAAGGATGGCGCACATGACGTTCACCCATTCCTCGTACTCATTGACGGTGAGGCCGGTGCCGTTACCCTTGGTGAAGTAGTTGACATAAATGCCAGGCTCATCTTCTTCCTTGCGCGACCTAGGAATTCGGTTCCAGTCGTTAAGTACGACAGTGCGGCTTGTAACATCCTCAACCAGGGTATTTGCCAGTATGCTTCTGATAATGTCGGGAGATAGCTGGCTCAGCAGCAGAGTCGAGTGCTCTACGACCACGGGAGTCGCCAGTCTCGAGACTCTCAGGTAGGGTGAGTAGTTCTGATCCAGCTGCGGGATCTTGAGAGCGATTCCGGTGAAACCAAAGTCGTCGAACGCGTCGAGCATTTCCTGCATGGTGTCATGGATGTAGACGTTGGGGGACGCCATGGCTGGAATTGGAGGATGGCTGTCTGAGGATTGTTGGCGCCGTCTAGAGCTCTTCTAGCCTCTCCGGTGGTTGTTGTGTCTGTCGGGGGCTTGTTGGCTCTATTGTAAAGGCGGTCACGGTATGGAGGAGCTGTGCCGTGAGCTTGAGGAGAGGGTTGAAAAGTGTGGCTGGGTTTGGACGATGGTTGCCTGGGGCTTGTCGGTGCTATCTGGAGCCCGTCAAGTCTCTTCACGGGTCGTTGGATTTGTCGAGGGCTTGTTGGCTCTATTGTGGAGGCGATCACGGTATGGTTGAGATGTGCCGTGTGAGCTTAAGCAGAGGTTTGGACAGTGTGAAAATGCGTCTGTGGGCTAGTCTTGTGTAACACGCGCACCTAGCGCCAAGGCAACACGAGGTCGCGACAAAGAAAACAAAAGTGAAATCTCCGTGACACCCAGCGAAAGATTTTATATTTAAAACAAAGAAATAAAGAAATCAAGCAAGAAATACGCCGCGAACCAAAGGAGTGCCGACCTGTCGCCTTGCTTACACACTACCCGACCCAAAGCTGGCAGGACTCTTGTCGCTACGTAGATCGTACAAATGTATGTGACCTACTAGATGTGTCCGTCTGATGATAGGCAATGAAACCAGCGCCACTGCATGAAGACGGGAGACCGCATGAAGCCCTGTTTCATCGCGAACTGATCTTCGTTGGAGGATCGCATTAGTCTGAAGACATGCGCGCTATTCACCAGTTGATAAAACGTCCTAGAGCCAGCTCAATGGCGATAGAAAACGTTGTTGAAATGGCCGATGTGAGTTTACGAGTTGATGTCGGCGAGGTGACGTTGAAGGTGGAGGAGAAGTTCTGCCGCCAAACGAAGCCTCTATTTACACAAAATCCTCGGTGACAGATCACGATTTTCGTCATAACAGTTGAAATTGTCACTCCAACTATAGAAAGAGCAAAACACACACTATAAAGAGGCACAGATAATTCTGGAATTCGAGGCTTTCCCAGAGAGAGCTGAAAAACACCGCTTCAGTGGACAATATCCTGTTTCTAGATAATATCGTGCATTTTTATAAATACAAAATAATCGAACACTGCAAGAGAGACAATGTCTATCTCTACCTAAAGCATAGTATTGAACTAGTTCGACTATAGCAAAGCAATTAGACTTTTAGCGAATGACGTTCTGTTCCGTGTGCATACTATTTATGGATAAGCTAACTCCCCAACTGCACGCTCAGCAAATAACCCTTCTATCAACAACCTCACATCTTCACACGCAAGAGGTAGCGCAAGCGGACCTGAGCGATATCATAGCAGATATACTCATTGTAGTAAAGGGAGGCGCCGGCAACATTAGTGTCGCCAGGATCTTCAGTAGTGTCCGGCATGGTTGTTCCAGTGAGAGAGGGGTGAATGCATCCAGCATCCTTCCATGCTTTTGGTGCCATCATGCCTTGTCCCCATGTAGATAGAGCACCCGTCTCTTTGGCAGTCTCGGCTGCCTGGTAGCTAGCACGCGTGAGAGTTTGCATTGGCTTGCCTAACTCAGCCTCACACAAGAGGAGGAGTGCGTGTCCGTCCGATTGATAAGGGCAACAATAACCAGCTGATTTGCTGCTCATATCAGCCAGATAGATACCCTTGCCAAACATGTAACCATTGACAGGCGCTTCCGGCGGAGCGATGCGTAGACCTTGACTGAGTATGCCACCGAAATTTGTTGATCTGCTGCCGTGCCACAACAGACGACGGTCACTACCAGCCGTGTATTCATTCTTGTCAAACCTCTCAAATTCACCCTCGCGCTGGATGCGGAAGATGTCCTGCACCTCGTACTTAACGTGATGAGTCGAGCCGCAAGTCTTGTGAAGGTACTGGTTGATCTCGGAGAATTCTGAGCTGGATGGCGAGAGGGCTTGCATCTCTTCCATACCGAGACCACGAAAGCGCGAATCGAGAGGGTGGATCTGGCTGGCTGACTCCTTGGCCTTCTTCAAGATCTCGTCTGCATTCTTGAGGTCACTCAAGCTGTCCAGCAAATCTATCTCTGGCTTGAGCATTTCGAGAGTGCGAATGATGGGTGGGCGATTTCTTCCGAATGAGTGAGGGATGTAGCTGTAGTACTGGTTGCTGAGCTCCTCGAAGTTACCTGTAAGGATATAATTAGCATGTTTCCCCTGTGAGAGTGCTACACTGCAACGTCTATCGCATTGCAGGATGCCATTCAGAAAAACGTAGGCCTCCATTGAGAGCCTGCTCGATCTTGTACAACATTTTGCAATGACAAAGAGATCCGAGAGTCTGAAAGAGGATTCGAAGGACCATCTACGTACCTAAGTTTGCAGAAGTCGAAGTATTGCTCATCAGGGCAGAGAGTTCCTTCAAAATTTCGAACCCCTTGGTGATGGTGGCTTTGCTGAGCTTGCCTAGAGGCAATTTGTTGGCATCATAGTTGAGGGCTTGCATAGTGTTGGCAAAGTGTTTGGGGTTGAATATGAGCTCCATCAACGATTGAACGGGTGGTTCCAGAGTACATTTGGGTGGTGCGTATGCGGGTTCATCGCCATCAGGAGAGGCACCGGATTGAGCAGGAGCTTCATCGTCATCGGCAAGGTAGCTGCGTTCAACAAAGACATACTTCTTTGGCTTTGGCTTCTCGCCTCTATCATCCCATTTGAGGCCGGACTTGTCTTTGAACTTCTTTTCGAACTGGGCAAAAGCGTCTTCAAGAGAGCCATCACCGAGCATAGCCGTTTGGCCGTGCTCACCAACGCGACCCCAGCGAGTCCATGTCTGATAGTTACCAGAAGCGTTTTCTAGTAGCTGGGAACATGTGTTAGTACTGACCATACAAGGAATAGCATCTCCGTGTGGGACAGATAGTCAAGTTGTAGTTGTAGAAATGCACAATACTTTTCTGAGAGCAATGGTGTCGATTGAGATACCGAAAGACAACATGCTCCCATTGGACACGACTGATTCCAGAAAAGTATTGTGCATTTCGGCAGCTGGTTTTGAATGACGTTGGCCGTACGGAGGAACACAAGCATACCTGAACACGATAGAATTTGTTGTTGTTGTTCGAGGCATTGGTCTGATTGAGCGAGGCATCGTAAATTATACCAGTGTCAGGGTCGACATAGACATGCCAAGAAGAAGATACACCCTCATCGATGGGTATATCGAGTTTCGCTCCTGCTGGTGCGAATTGAGCTTCTGTGATTTTGGGAGGAGACTTGTTGGTGGGAGTATCAACGGCAGTAGGTTCTGGCTTTGGCTTTTTCGGCTGTTTGGTGGGGCCAGCTGGCACGGGCGAAGATGGCTTTCTCTTTTTGGACGAACGCGAACTGGTCTTTACTTTCACTTCGACTTCTTCTTCAGCATCATCTTCTTCTGGCTCAGCTGGTTCGCCTGATCCGGCATCGTCTTCTTCAAGAACGTCGATGATCTGCTGCTTCCTGTACAGTCCAGTAGCCGAGAGGCCGCGTTGCTTGAGTAGATCTTTGAGGTCGGCGACTGTGAGTTTGGCGTAATCCATGGTTGTGATGTGATATGACTGTGCTGGATCAAGGATGAAAGAGTGAGTCTGTCAATGGCAGCGCAGACCCAAGGATTATTTGAGGGATCACATTGACTCGCATTGAGTCGGAATAGCAGGCAGAAGCGGCAGTCTTGGCAGGAAAGGTGCGACGCTGCTGCCCGCTGCTGCCTCAGGACCACGCGCTCCGCCACGCCATTTCAGCCTGCCATTTGTGTTTACTTGCTCAATTTGAGCCTTGATATCCAGTGACCCCGCCCGCGCAAACAAATCGCTCTCTGCCCTTGGGATCGTTCAATCGTCTCTTCACAACAATCATCTTCCACCATGGCTCTTACAGACTTGCCACCCGAGCTGCTCCTGCGCGTTTCAGCCTTTCTCACTACCTCTGAACTTGGCAAATTCAGGCTCACTTCCAAGAACATCGAAGCCGTTCTGTTCGACAGTTTCGCCCGCGAGTTCTTTACCAAAAAACAATTCATGCTCGAACAACTCAGCCTTCAGGCCTTGATCGATATCTCCAACCATCCAACCCTCGCATCTCGTCTTTCTGAGGTTGTCATCAGCACCCATGTCTTTCCTTCGGACCCAGATATAATCTCTGCGACCGCCAAGGCTCTGTACAAGGATGCCTACGTTAGTCACGACGTCCTCATGGCATCTGGCCAAGCTGTCCATATGTTGTCCGAGGCCTTTTCCAAATTGCCAAACCTTCGTACCGTGGGTTTGCGGGACTACAATGGATTGGGCCGCTATCGTGACGGAGAGTTTGCTACTTGGAAAAGCTGGGGTTGGTCCTTTGCATGGGATGGCCTACCTGCTTACGACGCAGACGATGTACGCAGCCACCGAGGATTGAGAACTATTCCACCAGAGCCTGTCTTGCCTGTGCTGTTTTATGCCCTTGGTCATGCCAAAGTCGTACCGGAAAGCATACACGTGTTCCTCCGCAAGCGCCCAAAACTCACTCAACAATCTTTCAACATTCTGGACGGCTATCTGGGCGAGAAGATCAGACCTGTACTAGGCAATATGAAGGAATTGATGTTGGCCATCGCCAATGATAAGTCGCCTTATTATTACCAAAGAAGCATGGCAACCACCAAATTCGAGACGGTTAATACTATCCCTCTTGCGCGCCTTCTGCAACGCACGCCGAAACTTGAGACTTTGCGTCTGAACTTCGAACCATCTCAACCGTTTGCCTCTGGATTTCTAGACTGGCTCGGATCTCCAGCCTCTAGCTGGCTCGCGTCCTGCACAAGCCCAGCAGCCAATTCTGTTGCATTGCCCCACCTGACTGCTCTCGAATTGGGTATGCTCACCGTCCCAGCTGCAACACTTTTGAAGGTCCTCGCCAAATTTGACCTAGAATCTTTCAGTTTATGGAAAGTTAAGCTTCATGCTTCCTCACCCAGCGAGCCCGAGAATTGTTGGCAGGCACTACTACAAGAGCTTGCAACTACCTTGAAGCAAAAGACTCGTCTTAAGTCGGTACTGATAGGGTTTCCCACGCAGCTACACTGCAGAAGAGACATCGAAGATGATTGCTTTTTCAAGCCCGTCGGTGTCAGTGATGAGGACATAACTGTGGGCGACGAGGACATATCTGGATTGACACAAGAAGCAAAACACTATGCGGGACCAGGCACAAGCATGGTGGAATGGTTGGAAGAGCTGTCGAATCGTACCTATGTCCCGCCTCCGCCTCCAGAAGACGATATACTTCTTCTGCACAGTGATGACGAAGGACTTGATGACGGGGAAGGAGAAGATGAGGATAACGATGACGATGATGAAGAAGATGACAATTGAAAAGGCCAATGCTGGTTCAAGTAGATACCGAGTGTAATAGCTTAGCTCATACAAACAATAATGGGCGGCCTGACTACGGGGCGTACACAGCAATGTCATCCACCAACGCGGTGATCTTGATTCTGCAAGATGTTCTGACTCGCATCATTTTCGAGTTTGAAGTTATGGTCAGATCGAGTATGCTCAGATAGTGTTCGTGGTTTATTGATGTCGGCGGTGAAGAGCGACTGCGAAATTAAAAGGCCGGAATATCGGCGTCTTCGGGGGAAGCGATAAGATGCAGTGATATAGAAGCATCTGAACCTCACGCGACTCCGTCAAATTGGTTCCTTCCCCACAACACGTCCCACATAGAAGCGAGCGGTGGGGTGAAGGGAGTTCAAGGATGGACATATCCCGGTACGAAACCGTTCGCGATGTCACAATGCCGGATCTTCCTGTCTTGGCAGTGACATGCCGAACTCTATGCGAGCCGCTTGCGTACGGGTTACATTTAACCGCCAATCGCCATGGCCTGTTATCGTTCGTCGACTGCGATCGTGTTTTCCAGAAAGAAATGTTGGCTTGCAGAACATTGTCGCTCCTGAAAAACGCGCCACCTCTTTCCCTTCGTGCTCTATCCCGGACGCCACTGCCTCAATTACTACTACAGCGGTACGGTAACTCGCCACTACGTCAATACTCCATCATGGCTGCTGGCAACAACAACCGCGTCCATGGCGACCTGAACAACACCGAGGTCATGCGAGAAACCAATTTCTTGGTCCCGGATCCAGCTTATGCAGGGAAGACACTGGCTATCCCAGAATCAGAGGACGATGCAGAAATCAGATCAAAGTACCGACCATTCCTCACAAGCCCGCAAGTGGCAAATAGCGATTGGATCTCTCAATCCGAACTCAGCACAGTATTGAAGTTGTCCGAGGCAGATTTGGCAAAGACAGGGGGCAACAGACTCAAGATTTTGGTCTTGTATGGCAGCTTGCGGGAAAGGTTAGATCCCAGATCTCCATGACTCGAGAGTCAAAATTTGCTGATAATCTGTTATCAGATCGTACTCGCGGTTGTTGGCTTTTGAATGCTCGCGCATACTGTGGCGTTTGGGTGCCGATGTTCGTGTTTTCGATCCTTCTGGCTTGCCTGTCAAGGACGATGTTCAACACCAACACCCAAAAGTTCAAGAGCTTCGTGAGTTGAGCAAATGGAGTGATGGCCATGTATGGGTGTCTCCTGAACAACATGGTAACCTTGTAAGTGATTAAATGAAAGACGGGCTCGATACTTTACTGACGATTGCAATAGACAGCGGTGTTCAAAAATCAAATCGACTGGGTTCCGTTGAGTACTGGTTCTGTAAGGCCGACCCAAGGACGAACTCTGGCAATTGCACAAGTCTCTGGTGGCTCTCAATCTTTCAACACCGTCAATTCTCTACGTATCCTCGGACGCTGGATGCGCATGTTTGCAATTCCCAACCAATCTTCAGTGCCCATGGCATATACCCAGTTTACTGATGCACTTGATGAACAAGATCACGACGCTTTCGTCAAGGCAGAAGGTGGAAGCAGACTCAAGCCCTCTGGCAATCGAGATAGAGTTGTCGATGTCATGGAAGAGTTGTTCAAGTATACTCTGGTCATGCGAGAGCACTTTGATCTGTTTGGCGACCGACACAGCGAGCGAAAAGAAAAGGAAGCCAAACGACTGAGAGAGGTTGAAGTCACCAAGCAGGAAGAAAAGGCAGGTCAAGAAGGCAACGCAACGAGTATGGTTACTGCAAAACTCGTCAATGGCATTGACGTCAACGGTGTATCAAAACTGAGCTAATGAAATGCGCTTTTGTCTTGAGGGTATCATCAAATCCACCAGAAAACACCTTACCCCAAAACTTTTTGTACAAGAATCGAAAATAAGCGAACATGACAATCATACAAAGAACCCAAAACTCAGAGTCCCATGTTAACGAGTCTAATGCCACATTCTTTGGCAAAAGACACCCAGTCGATATCAGCAACATTGCCACCGAATTGAACTCTTTCTCTCTGCTCCGTACACACTGCTTCAAGCAGCTCGCGGGACTTTGTGACGTTGCAGCTGATACCGGTACCTTCCATGGCTCGGATGATACCAATAGCACGATTTTTGTCGTGGTCACTGACGCTATTTACGCCGGCCAAGAAGACACAAAAGATGAGGTTATGTTGTTCAGTGCCCTTTTCTGCAATCACCAGTGCAGCCATCGCAAGAATGTGACGACAATGGTTGGCAACTTCCTTGCGTTGGGCAGCAGACATGTGATTGCGCTGACCTTTATACATGCTTGTGTGCAAATACACCATGGCGGTAGAATACTGGAGAGATGCCTAGAAAATACTGTCAGCGTCCTGTATTGCTGGACCAAATTTTCTGCCCAGGCATGCAAGAAAGAAAAGAAAAGAAAAAAAAAGGAAAATCATCAAAACCTACAAAATCAAAAACTGTCCGCACAAGGGTTGGCAGTCTTGTTCCAGCTTCTGGTGAATCCCGAGGTAGGAAAGCCGGGTACTTCATGTTCCAAGTCGAGTACATTTCATTTCTGAATGTCACTACAGTTTCTTGGTGTTCTGCAATGCTACCACGACCAGTTTCAACATCTTCTCGCATTTGCAATGCCAACTGACTCAATCGAGCAAAGCGTCCACACATGTATTTGCTGAGCTCGGAAACAGCGGATAGGCCTGCTATCTCGAGGTTGGGTTGTTGAGTCGAGTCTTCTGGTTTGCGCCAGGCTGGTAGACTCGAGCCATGCAGCAAATATTCCCGGACGAAGAATCCAGATTCTGTATTTCCGGTAAGACAAGACTGTGCATCCAGGAACAGGGTATACCAAAGTATGTAGGCTTGTAACTCGTTAACCTCGGAGCTGTCTCTGGCGTATGCTAGTCGTGCGAGTTGTTGAAAGTGTTGTGACCACATGATCCCGTCTGGAGAACAGTTCTGAGTTGCGCAACAAATGTCGTATAAGAGGAGGATGAAGTGAAGATATATAAAAGAGCCTTTTGACATGTCTGTACTTGACATGCACGCTGAGATGGCTTGTTGGTAATGTTGAAAGGCTCCTGCAAGGAGATGTCTCTGTCCTTTGAGCGCTAGACTCAGTAGTGTAATGGCGCAGATTGCGTGATATAACTGGCTGTCTATCAGTATGGGACGCTGGGGCAGGAATTAACAGAACTCACAGGCGGGAAGGATCGTGCTTCTAGAACGATAACATCGTCTTGAGCGCACTCGCTTAGCTTGAATCTTGATCCAAGAGGCATCATCCTTTTGGATATAAACTCTCTATAGTGTGCCATGACTTCGTCAATGTCTGTGGTTCCATAATTCGTAAGGTCGCGTGGGACTGAAGATGTGCAAGAGACTGGAGTTGGATAAGTCGTAAACGAAGGATTGCGTTCGGGAAGAGCCATGAAGTAAGGTGTGTCTTCGAACTCGGATAGAACAATCAGGTTAGGGTCTTCCGAGAAGCCATACCTGGAAGATCCACTCCCGCTTCGATATCGTCTGATCAATCCACCATATTCTGGTAGTCGACCAAAACTATCTGGCGTGAGAATGACATTAAAGGTCCCAGGAGGTTGTGTCAATGCTTTTCTTTCTCTTTCATCTTCGTTGTCGAGTTCGGTGAACGCCGGTAGTGTAGGTTGATGCCTGGTATATAACTGACGAGTCATCATGCGTGCTTGGTTCTTCTCGTCCCATGATGGGCTTCCAGTGACTGATACGTGCTTGTGCCTTCGCCGTGTGCGTATACTCAGATCGTCAAATTTCCATCTCTGACCCCATTCACAACCTTTCCCTAACCGGCTACAAGATGTGCAGACCGGTCGGACCTCGTCGCATTTGACTTTTCTCTGTCGACATGTCCAGCATCCGTTCCTTGATCTCGGTTTTGATTGCCGTGTGCCTGGGCGACGTGCTTCACCAATTGCCGAATCGACGTCCGAATTTGATCCTGAGGATTGTGATCTGGAAGGACTGGAACCGAGTACCGGACCTGAAAGCACTTCCTGCTTCGTTCGCGTAGGAGGGCTTGAACATATAGCTTGACGATTCATGTCTTGAAAATCCCGAAGATTATAGGGTAGTCCATGTAATAGAATATCTAACAGCGGTGGTATCGCGGGCGTCTGAAGCGGGGTCGTGCCAAGGTGAGACTGTTTGTGGTTGCAAAATGGGATCGAGTCAATCGAAAAGAAGTGCCGACAGATATGAATCTATAATACAATATCACAGTCTTTAAACTTGGATCAGCCGTGTGTTGTAGCGTCCGAGGAATCTCAATTTGCTCCTTGAAACAGGGCACACAAGGATCGATTGCAAAGTGAGGTCTTGGATAACTTAGTTAGGGATCAAGGTCCAAGTTAAACTTAAGTTGTACCCTTGTGAATCCCTTGCGCGGACCAAGGTGTCGTAACTTTCGGGAGCCTGCAGAAGCTCAAGAAGCGTTGCGCTAAGGCATCTCACCATGCCTTCTATACACGCCGTTGATAGCCTGATTTCCGCAAACCTAGCTTAGAATCGTTTTGGTACTTGCCTGTTGACGTCAAACCTGCCGCGCCACGCTTCTGTGTATGGTTGTCCATACGTCTGTGTACAAAGGATTGACGCGCAAGAAATGTGGCGTTACTGGTACGTTCAAAGACATGCGGTAGGTTTAGACACCAGTTCCTCGGTGTGGCTTCCATTGATGAGTAGAGTTGCAAAAAAACACAGCCACCATTGACATCTGTCTTTGGGAGTCGGAATAGCTTGAAATGGATTTGCCGACCACACCGAAGCGGTCAAAGCGCCAATATATGATCACTACAACCTCTCAGGATCAGAAGGAAGCACCAAGGCGCAAACACCTCCGAGTCTAGATCTGTTTGTAAGCCGGTAAGGCTGGAATGGATGTCTTCCATCTCTAGCTCAGAAAGACACAACTTGCAACTTGCAACCTGCAAGCGTTGTTTGTATTATCACGACGCGTTAGCGGCGACAGCATGCCTGTTGAGACGAATGCGAACATAGTACGAGTACGACGCAGCACCATCTTGAGAAAATGGTGCTGTCAATGGCTGCATGTTCGAATAGATCCAGACTTTGCAAGCAAGACGATTTGGGGCATGCAGGAAGGTCAAGAGTGTGCCATTGACGCTGCGGCCACGGGCACGTCCGGCGACCCTCCATTTCCTCCCGGGCAGCAGCCAGTGACAAAATATTCGTACCCTACACCGAATTCTCCGAGTAGCGTGATGTCGGCGATGGACGGTGTTTGGCGGCAGGTAAAGCACTGTCTGCGCCGTACGCTCGAGTCTGCAAGATCTCTCTACTAACCGAATACGACGTTCGGATGACAATGTTTCCGTGATGCACATTCGTCCCTGCTTGCACCGATTATTGAACAGGTGTAAAAGGAGGTATACAACCACGTATGTACTCCTCGGATGAGCGCGAATCCCAAAAGAGGTAATTGGGCATGGACGAACTACAACTCGATCCCGGGCGTCGCCTTCGTGTATCGGTCCGGGTACCGATCTAAATCCGTCTGTCTTACTCTGCCACTTCCATCAAAACCCGAATGACTGCACTTGTTTCCCATGCAACCTACTATACCGGACCGAGAACCAGTTGTTCTGTTGTTCAAGTTGCAATAATGACCAACTCTCTTGACCAGACTGACGTATTGACTTTTTAGAAGTGGCAATTACTCCTTGAGACCCTTGTTTTAGGGCTGGCCTGCGAGGAGAGAGTTGTTCTTCGGAGAACTCGAGAAACAAGCTTCGTACCCATGACAGTCATGCCATGTGGAAATGGAGCCACGGAAGCAGTCAAGAATTTGAAACAGGGGCCTTCAGTGGACGCTCAAAAGCATAAACTTACCCATGTACCAAACAGAGGTTTAATCTAATGCGATCATGACCATGTGTCTTCCGAGACCAGCTGAACTTTGGTGCGGCGCTATGGCCACCGCATCATGTATGGAAAGAACACTGCATGCAATTACACCGCCGCTGCTCATGCTTGAACTCACAGGTACAATACAAGTTTTGCACCACACACGGAAGCAAGCAAGGAATCATCATCATCATCAACACACACGGACCGACCGTCAAGGCTCGGCCGGCCCCGCGGGCTCGACTCTATTAAACTGCCAAAACGGACTTGATCGGTCCAACGACGTCTACCGCATCTCCAGTTCTTCGCTTACAACGAACAAGCTCAAAAAGCAGTTTTAACATGCAAGCCAAAACATTTGAGTATCTGCAGGGAGTCGAGAAGGCCAAGACGCTGCTGTCAACGTCGTTCGTCAGAGTAAGATTTTCCCAGGCATTTGTCCGTTCGGCGTCGTCCGTTACAACACTTGTTTCCAGTACCAGCCTCGATCTTGAGCAACAAACTTTCCCATAAGCGACTATCAACGATCTTTTCAACTCGAGATGAGGTTAGGGGCAAGATAACTCCTCAGAAGCGAGCATTGACATAGACAGAGCCTTCTCGCAAGGTTCAGCAGTTTGCGCAAGGTCCACACCCCGAACATCACCTCACCTGACTCAATAAAAAAAGATTCGAAGCCGCCATAGGGACTTTGTACCCCATACGGGTTGTTCAAGATCTTGTGTTAGCGTCCGTCGACATCGAAATTGTCAGTCTCCAGGATTTCCCGCATCTCCGCACAGTATCATGACCGCTCGAGTATGACCTCGAAAATTACAACAGTCGATCTGACTCCACGACATGATCGGGTCAAGTCAAAGCTCGCTCCTAATGTTTCAACCGTTCGGTCTCTGAGGGTCACAACAAATCTGGTTTTATGGAGATGCGTAGACCGATATTGGATTTGGTCAATGTCATGGTGGACGGGATGAATGATCATGGATATCGACTGTGGTTGTTTATAACGTTATCAAACACTCGATTGTACGAGTATACGACATCTATCTCGCGCGCTCACGAGATTGTCTCCAACAATCTCGTTAACTCAACATGTATGCGTTTCACCTCGAGTCGCGAATCAATTCCGCCCGTTGATCTCTATCAAAACTTCTTGACAAATTGTTGTCTGTTACGAACGTTTGTGGGGGTTTATGGAAAAGCACAATGGCTCAAGGTCAGATGTGATTCCAAGATGCTTGATGCAGCTTTACCCACAATCTTTGGAGCCAGCTGTGTTGTGATAGTGATAGTGATTGGAATAATGTTTGCTCCTACTTTCAGCGTCCCAGCAGGAATCTTGACGTCGTATACTTCGCCATCACCACGACATGTCCCTCGAGTGGGTCCACGAGAATCTATATTTACTGGAGCGGCGGGGCCAGCAGCGTTGTACTTATTGATCTTTGCCTGAGGCCTGGCCACTGCGAAACTCAACGCAGGGTTGTTGCTCCAGCTTAAGCGGCCGTCAAGGAGAACCTCATGGTGGAATGATCATTGACCCCTTTGCACAATGATGGGTACGCCTATCAGCTTACTAGTATCGACTGTATAAGTGAGAGGACCCCAGCTTGACATACTCTGGTCTGATGCATGCGCAGTTGCTTGCAAGCATCGCGGAAAACAGTCGGCTGGCCATCCCAATCACCAATTCTCCACATGATCTCCCGTGTAATAATTCCAGATTTCGATGTTTTTGATTGCCGTGAATCCGGAAGTCACAGGTACGCTAGTTTCAGCAACCTTGAACTCAGTCTGATACATGGGAAGATGAGTAAGAACATATGTGGCAAGGCCAACATGTTCTCGACTAAACGCTTACGCGCGTATTAGATGGTCTCATCAAGAGTAAGAAGAACCTGCGAAAGTCTGGCTTGCCCGCGGAGGTGATTAATAGGAAGCATGTAGAAACGATTATTAAAGCAGGTGGGATAGCTTAAAGTCATGTATAGTCACAGGTCGAGAGATAGCAGCTGAGATCTTCAATGGAGATGACAGGATATGGGGTGCTAGAGGTACTCAAGTCGAGTCAATAGATTGCCGTCAATCAAGGAGAAAGAGGTATAGAGGTATGTCTGCAAGATGAAGTCGCTTGCGAGTTTGCTTGGCGAGGAAGCAGCGACGCGTATGCATAACGTGCATAAATCGCGTGCATGCACAACCCCACAGTCAATGTACAGGGTCCAGGATCGCAGCTGCCAAAGGACCTAAATTTCTACATCAACATCAGAATGCAGCAAATAATTGCTTGTCATGTCTCTCTTTGGCGGAGGAGATGAAAGTGGACCGCCCTCGCCCAGCCAGGCTAGCGACTTCTCCATCAGCACTATCGGCGAGGATCGAGCACTCCTGGCGCATTCTGAAGGCTCGCCAGACACGGCTGCTGGTCACGACGAGTACAACGACAATGACCATCCCGAAGACGAGACTGATCAGGTCGCTGCTGGAAACATAGAAGAGTTGCAGGAACCAAGAGCCAACAGGAGCCCATCAGCAATATCAGACACCAGCGACCTTGACGTTCGACCCAACCGCTTCAGAGGATCAGACCGCGCCTGGCTACACCACACCCACGCCGATCGCTCTCTCGCCTTCTCGCTCGATCAGCTCAATGCACACGACTTGAGCCTTCACCTATACAACGCCCATCACCTGAAAGCTCGCTTGCGCCACCAACAAACTTCATCGTCGTACAAACCCTGGAGCAGAAAGAGTCGTTGGTTACCCGACAATCAGGACATCCAGAAGCCATGGTATCCCGAATCCGACTGGACTGCCTGGCCTCTCCCTCCTGACATTGTTCCGAGCGGTAATGAGATCTTTGGTCGTCCCAACGATGGACTTGATTCCTACACTCTGCGCAACGCCAACCAGCCCACTCCGGCTGACAGTCTGCGAGAACAATTGCATGCCGTCATGCTGGCGCGAGCTCATGACGATTGGAAGTCGAGGAACCAACACGTCCCTCAGTCGCACCATATCACAACTGCAGCCAATGCCACTCCGATCAGATACTCACCTGTGAGACGAGGGCGAACTCGCTCTCTATCTGCCGGTCCAAGTTCGGTTCCTTCTTCGCCGTCTGTAGGTGACGACTTACCTCCACTCTCTTCGCTAGACCAGTCAGTCATGGAGCAGGAAGAACAGAGCCATATCGACTCGCAACCAAACCATTCCATCAAAGATGAGACCGAAAAGACCGAAGATAAGGACCTTGCGCGTCCTGTCTTTTCTGCCGATGATGATCGTTCGCATGCTCTTCTCGACCCAACTGTCAACCACGTCATGTCGAAGCTCGATAGACTCCTCCTTGCCATGCATCAGAGTAGACAGGCGCATTCACTTCGAACAAGAGACGGTGACACTTCGGATTCGTCTGCAAGATCAAATTCTCGATCACGTTCCACGCCCAACAAATCATCGAGCAAGACTTCGAACAAAAGGGCCAAAAACCCGTCCGAGTCGCAGACGGGCATTCGAACCAGACACAGCCTCCGCACTGGCACTGCTTCTCGTCCATCTAGTCCAACAGATCTCGTTGTCTTTGACGACTCGGGAGAAGATGAGACATATGAGCCGGAGAAGCCCAAAAGACGCTCTCGGTCCCCCAGCAATAGGGCATCGTCAACTGAACCCGAAACTCAAACCACATCTCCGAGTGGCCAGAAACGACGTAACACTCGCAAACCAGGCCTGAGAGATTGGAGTGAGGTTTTGGGTATGGCGAGCTTGATCGGCTGGGATCCTGCTGTGATTGAGCGGACTCGCCAACGGTGCCTAGATCTATTCGGAGAAGACATGCACCTCTTCACCATGCCTGAGAATGATGATTCTTCTGCTGATGAAGCGGAGCCTGTCAATCGTGCTCCAGGTACTCGCTCAACCCAGTCTGCAAGCTGGCGGTGTCCCTTGGCCAACTGCTTTCGGAACATGCAACCTCTTGAACATGGTTTCCGCTGGCGTGAACATATGCGCAAGGCACACAAGTACGATAATGATCAAATTGCGAAGCTTGAAGAACAATTGGTTCAGTCGGGAGATATTGCTCCTGTGCAGAAACGCCACCGTGTGTTGGCCCACAATCCTCGAGGGTGGCAGCCTCCAGATCCGCTCAAGTGCCCACATTGTTCTGCGTCTGATTACATCTTTCCCAAAGTCAGCCGCCTCATTGACCATATCAAAAGAACCCACAAGTACGATCCACGCATTCAAGAACCACCTGAACGTCTGTCGAACAGGGTTACTGGTCAAGACGAAGATGGTGCTTCTGACAAGTCAAGTAGTTCCGACGAAGACAGCGATGGCTACATGGTTGGTGGTGTACACAACGATGGTTTCTTACAACCTGTGCTCCGGCATGCTGGATCAAGAGGAAGGGATCTTGAGCAAAGGGCAAAGAGAGCCAATGCTCGTCGCTCAAAAGCTGAGTTGAAGAAGGCCAGGAGATGATCTCAGAAAAACGCAGACTTTTAGTAAGGACCCATTTCGTCAAGCACAACTTCGTCAAGAAGAACTTTGTCGCGGCCTGACAAATCAAGAACAATTCGAATTCCGTTCGTTCCCTAACACATCTTTTTCGACTCTGAACGTATCTCTGATAACAAACTCTATGATTTACTCTTCTTTCTCCACTTACATTATATCTTGTTAAGCGTCGAGAACCTTTTCGTTGAGGCTTTTTTCGTCGAGGCACGACGTATCAAACAACCACAAACTCGTTTTTTAATACAAATGGAAGCTCTGTCTCGATTACTTCAAGATGTGTCTCTGAGAACAACTTCGCACATGTTCACTCCTCTTCATCTCCTGCCACGTTTCGTCGAGCGCCGAGAACCATATCGTCGAGGACCATCATTTCGTCGCGCAATCAGCGGACCGAATCTCGTTTACTCTCCAACACATAAAGCCGTGTCTTCTTTCACTCCAAGACGTGTCTGTGACAACAACGACACACTTGTTTACTCTTCCTCCTTTTCTTCCACCACATTCACACATTCTCATCCCACCTTGCACTCTTCTGCACATCACACGTGCACATCATTCCTCTTCAACAGAAGACCTTCATCGACATCATCAAAGGTAACATGATTCTTCTGAATTATCACAAATTATATGACTGACATTACATTGATAGATGACTACCTTGACTGAGCGTGAACAGAAGCTCATGGTCTGTGCTTGCCAGTCCTTCGAGGGCGACCCCAAGGTATGTGCATTTAATTTAAGCAACAATGTTCATTACTGACATGATCTTCACAGCTGGACATTGAGAAGGTATATCCTCCCTCGCGTCTTGTACATCTCAGTGACTGACTCAACCATCTACAGTTCTCCCAACTCTCCGGTCTCACCGTCGGTTCTGCTCGCAACGCCTGGGCTGCCCTCAAGAAGAAGATCTCCGCTCAGAACGGCACTCCTACCAAGTCCGCTACCACTAAGACTCCCGCCACTAAGTCTGGCAAGAAGCGTCCTCCTCCTGTTGTCCTGCCTTCTGGTGACAACGGCTCGGATGATGAGGAGGTCTTTACCCCTTCCAAGAAGCCCAAGACCCCTAAGGCCAAGGGTAAGGGTAAGGGCAAGGCTGTCAAGTCCGACGACGAAGAAAAGGAGGAAGATGAGGACGAGGACTATGTCAAGGTCAAGAACGAGAACGCTGATGAGGACTTTGAGGAGGTTTAAATCACTTCAACCCTCTTCAGATGATGTACAATTGAGAGTTGCGTTACAGCAGCATGATCATCGCAAGCAGCGCATCTTAGTATAGATGCTAGGTATACTGCAAGATGCAAGGACATGACGAAGAAAAATATCGAAAGTCGATTTTCTGATTCCCGCATCCAACACAATGTAACACTGTGCATTGCATGATATGGTGATGTGCGTTTGGTCTACTCATGAGATCCATGCTTCCTGCATTCGTGCTTGAAGTCTACCACTTGCAACTCGTTTGCGTTATCGTTCAGTGTTACCTTCACTTTCACCTACCACCTCCATCTCAAAGTCATCACTGCAACTTCCTCTCTCACTAATTTTGAGTCTTGCTTCTATAAATTCTTACTCCTCGCACTCTTCCCCGCTACATCTTTCCCTCTTCCACACACTCTTACCTCGACATCTTCAACCAAGCATCCTTAAACAATCACAACAATGCCACCCAAGAACGCGCTTTCCGCACGCGATGTCGAGGTTGTCGCAGCTGCCTTCCAATGTCTGAAGACTCCTCCTGAGGTGAGTTTTCTCTTCATCGTCCATCTCACTTATCCAAATGCGCCGCCTCCAAGTGGTTTTGTATTTTGACCTTCTCATCTTCCACTGTCTTGTTTTCGGCTTGGAAAAGCTGACAACAAACAGATCGACTTTAACAAGCTCGCCGAAAGAGCCGGTTACAAGAATGGTCAATCTGCTCGTGCATGCTTCCAAGACATCAAGAAGAAGCTGCGTGCTGCTGGCAGCGACATCGATGGTGACAATGGTGAGTTCGCGATTTCCAAACCCGCACGTCGCAGTTTCCCTCTTTTCAACCTTTTTTTTTCTTGACTCTTTTCACTCCTCCATTCCTTATTCCGTGACTGACGCATTCTGCAGCCAACAAGAAACCCACCATCGCCATACCCAGAAAGCGCAAACAACTCTCTTCACCTTCCGACTCTTCTTCCATGACCCTCGCCAGCTCGTCCCCTCCTGTCGACTCCGACGACGAAACCAACGCACCTACAAAGAAAAAGTCCAAGGCCAGAAACGCCAAAGCAAAGAACGTCGTCATCAGCACCTCAGAGACCGAAGAAGACATTCACAACGCCAAGGCCATTGCTGTCGGAAGAGCCAGATACAATGCCGATAAACTGGCTGCTGAGATCAAGGAGGAAGAAGATGAGCACTGGGTTGATGAGGAGATCTGCAATGGAGAACCTATCGGCACGAACATCGATGCTGGAGAGGATGAGGGATTTACTGCGTATCAGTTGGTCAAGAACGAAGTCTTTGGCGAAGGCGTCGAGGTTTGAAGGCCCTCTATGTGGAAAGGCGATGGCAGAATGCATGCAATGAGAGATGAAGTGACGAGAACGATTGGGAATGTACACTACAGGGAGAAGGAGATTATGCGGGCGTTTGTATTGCGGGGGTTGATTTTACTTATTCGGAAAATGCAGAGACTCTTACGCCTCATCGTGCCTTCCAAACATTGACTGTCCGCGAGGTGGGAAGTTCAGTGTCTTGCGGGGCTACAAAGCACCTTCCTCTAACTCTGAGGACCGAAAACCTGGATGACCAACTGTTTCTTGTTGACTGCAAACAGATCAGATCAGCAAGAACGTCTTATGGAACGAAATCAGAAACTTACTCTTGCCCATAGCATTCCTAGGAATACTCTCCACCACTTTCAACTCCTGCGGAATCTTAAACGCAGCCATTTTATCCTTCAAGCCCCTTCTCAAATCCATAGCACCAAAAGGCTTTCCATTTTTTCCAGCAGTCTTGCCTTGTTCGCTCAATACTACCACTGCAGCGACTTTTTGACCCCAGGTCTCGGATGGTAGGCCTACGACGGCGCATTCGGAGATTGCTGGTAGTGACAGCATCTCTCTTTCTACTTCTAGAGCAGACACTTTCTCGCCACCGACTTTGATGATGTCGGCTGAGAGACGGCCGAGGATGAAATACATCGGTCCTTGTGCCCATTCGCCTGACGCGCCTCTACCTGCAGAAGGAACATCTCTTCGTACGGCCACATCGCCAGTCTTGAAGAAGCCATCTTCGGTAAATTCTTTCGCTGTGGCCGTAGGGTTGTTCCAGTACTCCTTGAAGATGGTAGGGCCACGTAACTGAATTTCACCACTACGTTCTTTTCCGTTTGCATCGAGTTCATCGCCAGGTTGAATTATGGCTTTTGTGTCGAGGTCGACTAGACGGGCTTCCACGGATGGTAATGGCCAACCTACACTTCCATCTACTCGATCTTCATTCGCCAGACCGCAAGAGAGAGCCATACCAACCTCCGTCATACCGTAGCGTTCGAGAAGTACGTTGCCGTTACTCAACTCTGTCCAAGCTTGTTTCGTAGGTGTCGGTAGAGCTGCTGAACCACTAATGTTTAGACGCATGTTCCTTGGATCCAGCGCTTCTTTTGTTGCTTTTTGCATCTCGGGGCTAAGGGTGTTGTGTGACCGTAGCAGTCTGTTGTAGATTGTAGGTACGACAGTAAAGAAGGTAATCGGCTTTTTCGTCAGGTCGGACGAAGCTGGAAGGAACGGTGCTGCAAGTCGTGACCAGACTGAGTCGACGGTGAAGGGAAAGAGGAACTCGATAGTACTGCCAGCAAGCAGAGGTGTCAGGAGGGCGTTGACTGTGCCGTGAATGTGGTGGAGAGGCAGGACGTGAAGGAAGTGATCGTTTGGCGAGTAGTGCCATGCTTCGGAGAGAGATTTTGTCTGAGCTATAAGCGTGGATTGGGGGAGGAGCACTCCTTTCTGCTGCCTGTCAGAACTTTTGCTGTTTCGTGACGATGGAGAAGACTCACAGGTCTGTTGGTCGTGCCACTGGTGTACAACATCATGCCGCCCTTGTCCTCTTTCATGTCCTCGAAAACCACGTCTTCGCTGATCTTGCTGCCCTCGACGATCTTCTCCCAGCGTGAAAGAATGGGCTTCTTCTCCAGCTCGCCGTCCAGAACATCATCGGCCTTTGTTGCAAACTTGGAAGACGCGGCTAACATAAGTGCACCACTCTGATCGAGGATATATCTCAACTCTTCGGAGGGGAAGGCAGGCGATAGCGGTACGGCAATGGCATTGGTACCTAGAATGGCGAGTAGCGTCACTGTTGATCATATGCCTCAGCCATTGATCTCACCCAGAAGAAACGGTACGGGAAGGGCAGAAGATGATAGAGACGAGAAATCAAAGAGAAGAGGAAAAGGAGCTCAGCGCACCTACATAGTCATAGCTATTCTCGACCAAGAAAGCAATGCGCTCGCCTTGCAAGGCTTCAGCATCTCTACCAGCATCATTGGCAAGTCGTTGTTTGGCAATGGCGACATCTTTCAGGAGCGATCCATAGCTGAATTGACGTCCTGACAGGGAGTGTATCACAGCCGAACTCTCTGGATCGTGCGACTTGATTGCTTCAAAAAGAGGTGTTTGTGGTAGGCAAGCCAATCTGTCGGTCGTAATGGTTCTAGCACAGCGGAATGCAGCTGATGCCAATGTGGGCCGCCGCCATAACAGCTCCGAGAAGCTCCTAGACAGCATCATGCTGAGCAACAGGATTCTGAGACGATTCTTCGAAGGACTTTTTTCTGCTCGTGTTGTCGCGTGTATAAAGTTAGCAAGAGCTTTGACGCACGTTCGCACTTTCCTCCGGCGTTTACGGACTTTGCATCTTTTTGTGATTATGTACGAGCATACAGTACAACACACAGACTTGACTTTACAGTCAATTATTGCAGTATCTTGTCAGACAAGACGAGCGTATTGGTTACATCTACTTCGAATCCCAGCCCCAAGCTCTCTTGATAGTATCTCCAACAGTCTCTCTACCACGTTCTCTCCTACTTTCTCGTATCTTCTTTTCTGCCTCATAATGCTCGTGCACAACAGCAGCGTACTCTGCATTTGCTCTTGCTTCGGCAGCTATAAGCTCAATCTCTAGCTCACGCTCAGAGCCCTTCTTGTCTGCCAAAGACTGCTCAATAGCTTTGCGCTTCTCTCCCGTGTACATGTCTAGACCTTCTCTTGTGGTTTGTGTTTGCGCAGCTGCTTGTTTCGAGCCCAGAGCTTCCGTCGTCGATGTGCTTGTGATGAGTGGCTTGTACTCTGGTACGGGCAATTTGTTCTCCTCTGCCTCCTTCATAGCCTTTTCGCGATCCAGCATCTCGTGGTAGAGTTTGTCTGCATGCATCTGAATGCGCTCTTCCTGATCGGCTGTACGTTGCATACTCATATACCCCAAAGCCTTGAGGAAACGAGCTTGCATGCTGTAGCAGCGGTTGAAGGACCGAGTCTCCTCCTTGCACAGATAAAGTTTTGCCCTGATGCCGCCAGCCTCGAAACATTCGTGCTCGGCCCATTGCTCCAGTGCGCAGTTCTCGAGTGCTGCTCGCGCAACTCTAGCTTTGCGGTCGTTGTATGTGTCAATGACATCGGCTAGTTGTTCGCTCTCGCTGCGGCTGGCTTGTTCGATCTCTTCTTGCGGGCGATAGTTTTTCCACAGGTGGGCGTATCTGCCATCTTGAAAGAGTGACTGTGGCGGTGCGGCATTCTCGTTTGTCTGGGATTGTGTAGATTGCGATGGGTCTTCAGCGATGCCGATTTGTGAGCGATATGAAGGAGTGTCTTGTGGTAGTTGTGTCGGTTGCTGCTGCTGTTGCTGTTGGCGCGTCTTTGACTCCTTGTCCAGGAATTCTCGGAGGGATGGATCCAAATTCTTCAGCGCATCCTTGCTCTCGCTGTTGTTATTGCTTCCCCAAAACCAACCCATTTTGTCTCGATGATGTGTGATGCGTAGTATGTGGGAAAATGTGATGGACATGAAATGCGGCCATTGGAAGTCCGTGCACATGCGGCAGCATCTTGCTCCTCGCCGACATCTCCTCCGAACCCTTGCACAATCATCTTTTGCATTCCGAATCTGTCAAGCGCATACAGGTGTATCTCTGTTCTCTGATGGAAGAGGGGATCCAAACTCAGAGATCCCTGTAAAATACTACAGCTCGCACAATTTAGCTGGTACTGTGAAAGTCTAGTAGCAACAACTAGAGCTGGCATATAAAGCTACGAAAACAAAGTGTTTCTCCGTCTCGATACAGTCAGCGGATTTCATTGTCACCTTTGCTCTTGACATTATGGAACACGAAATTGGTGCTGGGGAAGCATCTTGATGTTTTTCTTTCTGCATAGTCACGCCAAAACTTATGTAAACGAGTGACATGAAAGGTACGTGTCATCTCCCAACCACCATTTCTAAACGAGTGTAGAAGTTCTTTGCCATCTTCTCATAGTCGGGAGTGGAGAGCCCGTCTTTCTCGGTTGCGTCAATAACAGGTCCTGCCATTTACTGAGCCTTGTAGGTGGAGCCAATGGGTCCAAACTTGACGTTGCTGAAGGTGACAGCAGCGTTGGCTTGTTGAGACTCGACATCGCTAGGCTTGCCAGAGGTGGTAGGGCAGGTGCCGCGAGCAGCACCGACCTTGTTGGAACCAGCAGGATAGGTAGAGTCAAGCCAGAGCATGTTGGCATCATAGTCGTCCCAGACACTGAAGACGAGAGCCATACCAGCATCGAGATCTTTGCCGAAGCCTGCAAGACCGCCCTTCTGGGAGAAGGAATCAGGGTCACCTGTGACGGCCTTTTGCTGCTTGCAGAAGCTGTCGGTGATCTGGTTGGTCTGGGTGATGCCAGAAACGCTGGTGTTGGCTTGCTGAATGACCTTGCCGTTCTGAACGTAGAGGCGGCGAATGGCGCTGAGAGTACCGGTGGCAGTATTGTCCGAAGTTCTGTACGATGGTCAGTGGATTGCAAGACGAAGGAGCACCTTGTGCCACCAGAGGAAAGGATTTTTTACAAGAACTGTGTAACGACCGTCATCTTGCTCTTCGAATCCACAGTTTTGCCAGGTCCGAAGAAGTTCTGGGCACCCCATCTGTAGGGGTTGAAATCACAACCATCCTTGTCGCAGTAGCCGTCGTAGCGAGACTCGCCAGTACCACATGTGGTGTTGCCAGTGCAAGGACCGTTAGTGGTACAAGGGTGAGGAGTGAGAGCGGTGGAGATGGAGTTCTGCAAAGGAGGTTAGTAAAGTGGCCGACTCGAAAACGACACATGCTTCTCTTACAGCCTCCCAGATATCCATCTCAGCACAGCATGAACCAGTGTTTCCGGTTCCAGAGTTGGGGTCTCCGCTCGAAGGGGTCCATCCCTCAACGTTTGCCTTGTGATAGGTTAGTGCGGTGATTCAATCCAACACACAGATATGACCTCACCTTGCCGGCAATGAACTTGAGATCTCTAGGGCACTGAGCATCACAGTAACCTGTGCCATAGGGTGCTCCTGCCTTGTTAGTAGAGTACTTGGCAAGACCGCCGTCGGCATCCATCTTGACAAAGTACAAGGCACCGTTAATACCGCAGCCTATGAAAATCAGCTCCTGCTTCTGTCAAGTCTGTCGATATATGGTAGACTCACCAAGACCAGAAACATCAACATCGAAAGTGAACTCCTGGTTCTTTAGCTTGAACAACTCGTACTTGTTGCCATTGATCAAGTAGACACGAGAGCCGACGTTGTTGCCTTGTTTGAGCTTCAAGCTGACAGAGTTGCCGCTGGCCTGGATACCGTAGGTGCCAGAGTAGTCTGAAAAGAGTCTGATAAGTATAGATTATCGAAAGAAACGTTCGTTCATTGCTTACCAGCTCCATCAAGAGCGCAGTTGGCAGCACATTGCACGTTATTGGGGCAAAGAGTGCTGTCAAACTTGTTGCCGGTGTAGCAGTTGGTGTATCCATTGGTCGAGTGCAACCAGCGCCAGTTGGCATCAAGCACAATGTTGGTGTTGACAGTGGTGCATTGACCTCCAGTAGTGCACTTCTGGTAACTCATGGGAGGATGGTTTTCAGCAGTCGAGGTGCCAGCCTGCTGTCCAAGGACACCATGGCCCAAAGCAAGAAGAGCTGCCAAAGTAGAGGCAGAGATCATTGTGATCGGAGTACGAGAAGACGATGATGGAAGAAGAGCTGAGGAGATGTCTGATATGGATGTTTCATGGCGGTGGGTTGACCATATTTATATTCGAAGATGCTGTTGTTGCTGTCCACTGAGCGAGCATCGTATCGCCTCCTGTCCATCCGAGGTGGGCATCATCAAATGCCCTCTCAGCAGACTCGCTACTGTCGATGGTCCGCATGAAGCAAAGATGACCTTGTCATCGCTCAAAAACTCCCCCTCAGCATACTCGCATCCCTGCATGTCTCCGTGTCGGCGGATGTGCTCGCTTGCAACGTTCGAGGGCAAAGAAGTTGAATTCTGACCAGGTGACTAGGTTTACTGGGCAGTATAGCATCAGATCAATCTATTCGAAGATTTAACCGTTTCGGCTGCAAGAGGCTCAATGGTCGTGAGATTAAGGCCTCGCATAAGCTTCCCCTCGTTTGCGGTTCGCCCCGCCTTCATGCACTCCACAGACGAAGGAAGGAGACTCCGAGCAAAGGTACAAGGAGAAATTCTCTGGATGCACCCTCTGGCCCTCGATCCGGTCAGTGCAGACTGTATCATGATATACAGCGTATTGACGGGCCGACTCGCCGGGAGGTGATTAGCATGGAAATGCCATGGATCATCAAGTATCCAGTAATCAGGCAGTGGTGGCAAAGTCCAGTTTACGTCTTGAAGACTCAACAGAGGCTTCGCTTGGAATGTGGCTCTCCGGTGGCTAAGACGATCCAGGCAGTTGTCTTCGAGTGGAAGAGCGGGCCGGGTCGCCATCAACATGGGCTTTGTGATCTACTGCCGCGGCTCACTCATACTATAGCATGAATAGCCTGAGGCTGGTTCAGACCTCTAGACCGCGACCAGAAGTCTTTCTTCCAGCCAAAATCGATGAAGAACTGCACTTACCTCGTTCAACTGCAGTCCTGCCCTTATTCTCCGCCAATCATCCAATACGCCAGACGGACCTTGATCATGCAATTCGTCCTCCGTCAAAGTAAAAATCAAGACTTCCAAACACCAGGACCGAGCTATTGATGAAACGTGGCTGCATATTGTGTGTCACCAATATCCATGCGGCCGTATCCTTGACAAGTCATGCGAAGTCTTGCATGCATACCAAGAAGCATGCTTAATTTACTAACGCGGGGGTTTACGATGGGTACCTGACAGACTCGTCGATCATCCGGGCTATACCTTGACCCTGCATGTTTAGCTCTCGCCTGGAAAAATTCTCCGGTCCGAGTTACGAGCACAGCCGGTCATCCTTGTAAGGCAGGAACATGGTTCTGGTTGGAACTATACATTGGATGATCTTCAGTACTTCCAACTTCTAGCTCGTCTTCGCATGGCTTTGTGCAAGTGAGTACCATGTGATGTGGTGATTGGTGATGAATATCACATCACATTCTTCACGTCTTACTTCCAAGTTAGTCCCAGGTAAATTCGAAATCAATTCGACTGGCTACAAACTCGACTACCAAAGAAGTGAAGGTTCAGAGAACGAACGTGGAGTAGAAACTGACGGAAAAGACAGACGGACAGGGGCCCAATAGCAAGCGAACGTGTGAACAGATTCATCCTCTCATTTGTCCTGAGTCCATCGACCCAACCCCTCGGATGCCAGATATAATGCTGCTGTAGATCACAGGGCAGGGTTTGCGTTCTTGAGCAGTTGCTCAAAGTATGCCTCGAACCAAGTGCCAGCCTCGGGAGCAGGCTTCAGAGCATCCGCGTATCCGCAGTGGGCATCGTATCTAGGGGAGGTAGAGTCCGAAGTTCCGTCAGATTCACCACCAGGCTTGACCCAGACGATAGCATCCACAAGTGGATCACCAGTGTTTGTTGTAGGGCGGATACCAAAGCCTGTGTTGATCACGATGCACCAATCTCCCTGTTGCAACTGTGAAGTGGGTTGAACGCCCGAACGGCCTTGATCAATGATAAAGTGTGCTGGGAAGCCTTGGGCTGTCAAGAGAGGAGCAAGAGCGTTGACGTAGCGCTGTTCGTCGAAGTCTAGACAAGGGATACCCGTAAGCATAATGTATCTGCAAAGACTTGCACCAATACATACTGGGGTTGCTCTGTGTGTATGAAGGAGCCGTGGCAAGCTGATAGGCATTGTAGTTGGATACATCAGTGGCGATTCCTCGAACAGCCTTGGGCTTGCCTGCAGCGGTGTAAATGCTTGCGAAGAGATCAGCGGCCGGGCCAATGTTGGCAGGCCATCCAAGCCAACCGCCGTGACCTCCATCGAGGTACATTGCGACGTTGTCAAAATTCAAGGTCTTGATCGCATATTCGACACCACCTATCTGCATTAGCATCGGACTGTTTGACAGTTCTCTGTCCGGACATACTGATGTAGTCATCATGAGCTTCCTGGCATTTGGCAACATTCGCGTTAGTGACCAAGTTGCCGAGACTGTCAGGTTCGATAATAAGAGCAATCTTTGTCGAGGAGTGCTTCTTGACAATAGCAGCGATAGAATCGATGTATGCCTTGTACTTGGTGAGACCATCATTGGCGACGGTCAACTCTCCGTTGGAGGCCAGAGCAGCGCAATCACGATTGGGAAGATCATAGACTACGAACGCACCGATAGTCTCGGGACCAGAACCCGCGGCATTCAGCTTCTCAATGTTGCTGAGGTATGTGTCCATCGTAGGTACTTTGGCAGCGGTATCACTATCATTATCAGTATCATGCAGCCATATACTTCAATGGATGGTTAAACTCACAGCCAGACGAAAGTGCCGATCTTCGCAACAGCGCTTGCCTTGGCTTGAAGACTGCTTGGAAGAGATGGGATTGCGGCAGCTATCTCAGAAGCGTAGTAGGGGTTCGCATAGATCTGTCTACCAGCGAAGATGTTTCCAGCGACATCGGTCGAGCCTGCTGACGAAGTTGTTGGAGAAGTTCCAGTTGCCGTACGGGACGTGACGAGTGTCGTGCCTGTACCAGAGGTTGTAGTAACGGTTGGTCTGGCAGAGGTCGTGACAGGTCTTGTCGAGGTTGCAGTAGCTCCAGCTGTGCCAGAGACGCATTGATAGTAGTCTGGATATGGTCAGCAATTCTTCAGCATATCGAGGGTTCAATTTGTCTCACAAGGGTTGACACTGGCACAGGACAAGCCTGCGTCGCAGCTGCCACTACCAGACCAATTCTGCCCTCCACACTGTCCATAAATGGAGATGCCAAGTGCGGAAGGAACAAATGCAAGCAGAAGAGCGGGAATCATCTTTGCGAGTTATGGAAAAATCAGAGACTCCCTGATTTTACTTACGTGCGTTTCAATTAGTCTTTATAACACTGTTGGCCATCAACTGAACACGTCACGGGATGGGTAAAGAGGACTTCAATGCTGGTACGTCCGAGCATCGACTCCCAAGCGAAGTGGTCCAGAACTTGCCCCGCAGGTGCTAGAGGTCTACTCGTACGGTATGCAGGCTTGAGGCTCATGACTCCGCGCAAGACAAGGAATCATGGCAGTCTGAGGCCATGGCTTGTCATTTAGCATTTAGCCGCTGTTAGGCGAGTGCAGAAGCATCAAGGCATACTCTTGAAGCCTTGGCGCAATGCCTTGATCTTCTCCGCGTGTTCTGGTGGCTCATGCAGACTCGCTATAAGGCACGCGCTAGGAGACTCCGTAGACGATCTACAGGGTGCAGTCCAATAGGTCAGGAACGGTGCATCACATAGCGTGCTCGGTTAAGCATCTGTATGGGTCGTCCAGACTCAGGCTATACTCGAGTGAGGCTCAAGACATGGTTCAGATGGCCACATGCAGGTTAAGAAATTACGGGGTTGCGGGGTGTGTTTGAGGAGGTGAAGTTAAAAATGCTCAAAGATGGAGTACCGACGGGGAGACTTCGGTCGAGAGCGGTTGTGATCGATTATAGAGTACTAATCCATCACTGCCTGCTTTTACAGTCTTCCCGTGAGCTAGAGTATGTAACGCGTGCAGCTACAGGAATGCACAATGCGATAGGAAATAGGACAATGCTCATCGAGAGGCGACAACTTGTCCGCTCTCTGTGGCCACGCCCCCATTTCTGAACACATTTGTGCCTTGTTATAGTAGCATCATACTGGGAACGATTTACCATGTGACAGCTGACCTGGCTATTGATGAATTGAATGGGTCTCGACCAAGCCTCCGCTTTGACGGACCGCCGAGCCGGTCGGTAGACCAAACGCCTTGTCAGGCATACACTAAACAAGTCATGAAGCGAAGTGAACACGCGCCAGAACACTTGAGCGAGAACAGGCTGCAATGGCGTTGCTGATCAATATTGCTTGCGTGAGACGAAGTCATGTTGACCACCTGTCCAAACTCCATGGTCTAATATGGGCTGTGAGGTTCAGAAGAAGAGTCTCTCGGTTGAGTCTTGACAGAGAAAAGTGAGCATATTAGCTCTCGATATAGCGTCTACTGCTGCAAAAATCAATGAGGTGTGCTCGTTAACAATATTCTCAAACCTCTGCACTCTCCTTATCCATCACAACTTTTGATCCTTCAATCTTTTTGATCTTTCTTCCTTCCCACCATGACATCAAGCCTGCAAACATGCTCACTGCACATCCAAGGCCAATGAACAAACCAGATCCCCAAGTCGGACGATCGATTCGATTGTATCTCCACATCATGTAGGCCATCCCAACTTGCAAGAGTGTGTTCAATACCATCATCCATACCACAAAGTCCATCTTCCAAGGCGCCGTAGGAGGTGCCCTTTCACCGGAATAGTTTTCTCGACGTATCAGGACGGGATCCACACCGTCTTCTGCATGGCCCAACAAATCGCACTCTTGCAAGCGGAACCAGCAGACATTTCTTGCTGCCAATCTTCTGATCGCTCTTGAGCGCCTCGCGGTCCCACGTCCAAACCGCCATACGCACAGCCACCAGAGGTCTCTGAATCTCCATGGTGCGAGTCCCCATGCTGTCAGGCAGAAGAGTGCATTCAGGATTTGCGAGTCGATTTCGATCCAAATCTTGCGAGGTGAGGAGTCTGCATCACCACCATCGGGATGGTTCATGGCGGGTGCTGCTTTGAGGATCAAAAAGAATAGCATGGCGCCCCAGGCCACGACGTTGAGTCCATACAGAGTAATGAAGAAGCCGGTTGGTGATTTGAAGAAGCGCCAAAAGGCGATGAGACCAGTGACAATAGTCTGTTTCCACGTTTTGGGTGTGTCTGGATCTGCTGTTGAGTGGCTCAAGGTTTTTATCAATGGGTCCAATGACTTCTTGTCATCATTGCTTGGTGTGATAGTCGACGGCACAGATGAGATGATCGGGAATGTCGTTACTCGCTTGTTTTCGTCGGGTTCTGATGACGAGAGCTTCGTTGCGAGATGTCCGTCGGCATCAAAATCGATGTGCTTCTTCCGCAAGTCGGTCAGGTTGGGGGCATGTGCAATGGCTGTACCAGTCGCAGACCACATGCCTGGTTGTGGATCGTAGCTCAGAATTTTATTTGCGGTGGTGATTGATGCTGCGCGTATCCGTCCAACCTGCAAGGGCAGAGTAGATTGTCTAGGCAAGGCACCAGGTTGAGGCGAAAATTGAACCATGATAGCAATGCTGGAGTGTTGATGATGGAAGACCGGTCGAAGAAAGAGCGAAACATCCTACCTATATTCACATACCTAAAACTGCAGTCACGCCTGACGCTCGAAGGCTGAGTAGCCAAGCCGCATAACGCAAGACCAATAAACAAGCATCGCGAAGTCAAAGACCGAGAGTCGAACCACTTGAACCAATGGAGTAACGTTGAAAGCGTATGGACGAAACTCTGGAGCCTAGAAGACTTGAACACGCGATACGGTCAATACGTGGAGTGGCTGAGACCGCATCCTACTCGCGTATGAGTATTATTAGCGGTGGCTTTTCCCCATGTCCTGCTTGTTAAACGCTCTGAGACAAACACTTATGTTGAATAGAGTCCGACCACTGGGAGTATCGCACTGAGTCCATCAGCTGAGCAGCCTAGCTGAGCAGCCTGAGCTCTCGACTCCAAGATCATATGCTTCCAGTGTGGTGTGTCTTTCGCAGGTAGTAGATGTCAGCACAAAGGTCAACTCGTAGTTAAAAAGAAGTATTTGGCTGGCATGTATTGGCAACCATGACCACAGCAGGGTGGATGAAGAGGCTTTGTGCCTTGCTCTCGACAATTTTCTAGCAAGTTGGGTGGTTACTACGAGTGCTGAAGCAATCGAATTTGACAGAAACAATTCGTCGTGGAGGAAGATGAATGTCGGAACCTGCTCGGGCGCAGTCGGCGTACAGCTCGAAGGCGATCGGCCTTGGCGTTCCAAAAAACCTCCAGACAGTCATTCATCGTCACAAGACACTTTTGTACATTTCACTCGATTGATATTCATCCTCTTACAGCATTACCTTCAAGTCGCCACATCCTACCCAACATGAGCTTCAGATTCCTTGCCAGATCCGCCAGACCTCTCTCGCAAGCCGTCGAGAGCAGAGTACCCTTCTCATTCAGAGCTGTCCAGCAAGGCCGTGCTGTCGCCGCCTTCAGAACCTATTCGACAACTCCCGAGACTGGTGCCAAGGAGAACGAGGCTGCAGCTGAGAACGCAGACAAGGCTGCCGACACCACCAAGGAGGACCCTGCTCAGAAGGAGCTCGAGGCTAAGAAGAAGGAGGTCGCCGATGTCACGGTTCGTTGAGCGCATACACTCCAAAAAGAGAGACGACAGCAGTACTGAGACAACCAATTGCAGGACAAGTGGAAGCGCCAGATCGCCGAGTACCGCAACTTGCAAGAACAGACCAAGCGCGAGGTTCGCGCAGCCAAGGACTTTGCCCTCCAGAGTTTCGCCAGAGATCTGCTTGACAGCATTGACAACCTCGACCGCGCCCTTTCCGTTGTTCCCAAGGAGAAGCTCGATGGCAGCAACAAGGACCTTGCAGACCTCCACTCTGGTCTCAAGATGACCGAGACTATCCTCCTGAACACCCTCAAGAAGCACGGTCTCGAGAGATTCGACCCTAGCGCTGAGAGTGACAAGTTCAACCCCAACGAGCACGAGGCCACATTCCAGACACCTCAGCCCGACAAGGAGGACGGTACCGTCTTCTTCTGCCAGTCCAAGGGCTTCAAGCTTAACGGCAGAGTCATCAGAGTAAGTACAGCGATGCAAGAGCACATCTAGATTACGAGGAACAATGCTGACAATCTCTCTAGCCCGCCAAGGTCGGTGTTGTCAGAAACTCATGAACACGATAACGACGAAGAAACAAATGTCATTTGAATCTGCATATGGGGAAAGACCAAAAAGTCAACTCAAAATCATGTTTTTGATTTGTACAAGAGCAAGCATGTTTGGCAAAATTTCTGGGCTGGACTGAATGGATGATGGGCATGGCGTTCAGGTAGAACGGACACATTCCCCTCCTTTGGATGGACCGATGCGGGTCCGTCGTGTAAAAACAACTGTATATATAGATGGTCTGTATGATGAGAGCGTATGATTGAAGGATTGATATGAGGTACGTGAGGTGATCTGTTAGGCAACATTGGATGGTAGACAGCCAGATTCAGACACTGTCGTATGCCATTTCAACGTTCACTCCTTTGGGAATGTTGGCTTTTTATTCAGAACAACTTCTTAGTGCGCTTCGGTCCATGCCAATCCTGAATCTATACCGATATACCTCCGCTTCATGAATTTTGAGACATAGCTTGAACGCATTGTTCTTTCCAAAACATTATGGCTTCGCAACTGAATATTGCTCTTGGCAGTCGATAGCTGTCGTTGAACAAGACTTCGTGACTGTGATAGCTAAACTTTTCATGGATTTCCGTGGCGTACAGTGATCGAGTGATGTTATTCCTGGCCTCATCGAACCATGGCTGCCAGTTCATCAGATGTCCTCACAATCTCGATGATGGGAGCCGAGGCGTGAGGAACAGCTTGAGGCTTCTCCAGTCTTAGACGAACGCTGGTTTCTCGAGACTTTAAAGGTTCGTAGTTCATCTTCAAAACTTTGAGAACGTAGATGGCCAACGATTCTAGGGTTTCGAATTCTGTGGGTTCAATTGCCTGATTGAGGTATCAGTATGAAGGACCTGGTGGGAGATATGATAAGCGTGCTACTTACCTGAGTGACGATACGTTCGAGCTCGGTATATGACTCGGAGTCATCTGCCTGTATCCTGTCTATCCATACGCTGACATAGAGCTTCTGCTTTGCAGTTCTCTCATTGTCATTGACACCAATCAGGGTAGGAATGAAAACACGAGACAAGTGCAAGACTCTGCCGGTATGCTCTTCGTCCTCGACGAAGTAGACGTAGTTGACATAATCACCCAGTAAACTCGCTTTGGGCAATTTGATCTCAATCTGACATGATTGAATTAGAGCATGGCCAGGTGGAGTTTCGAGGATGGTTTGGTGTATACGATGAGCCAAGCTGTCCAGGGTTTCCCAGTCTTGAACGGGTCTCAAAGCACGCAAATTCTTGGAGAGGAGACCGTAGTGCATGGTACTCTCATCGAGAGCATCTTGACTTGCAGCCGTGTCGAAGCCTGAGCGGAATGAGAGCGAGACTGAGAGAAGAAGTGGTTGTTGCTTTTCGCGACCCCAAGCATCGACACCGCTTTTGGGAGCATGTTGCAGAGCGAGGTCTTCGACTCTGATGCCGTCACGACACCATGGTTGACCGTACATGTTTATTGTTTTGTTGGCTGTCACGTCAGGTGATGGCGAGACGTGTCTTGGAAGTCGCGACCTACAGTACTCGGAGCAGTCGGTTGGAGTTGCCGTTCTGTCCAGCTGCGTGTTTGTCGGAGGGGCTCTTGGCATCATCTTCTAGACGTTTCGGTAGAGCTCGATGAGAAATATACAAACCACTGACATTCGAATAGCTGCTAGCTACTCCTACATATCATCTCGTTTTCTCATACTCGCATCTGATCAATTGACCCTTTCGTTTCTTTGATACCCCCTTGCTTTTACGAATCTCACAAGAATAATAATGGCCGACGCACTCAAGGCTGAAGGCAACAAGCTGTTTGCCGCAAAGGACTTTCAAGGCGCTGCGTGAGTTGCTCAATATCTCGCCTTCACACCTCGTCAGCATACTGACAGACACACAGCCAGAAGTTCGGCGAGGCCATCGAACTCGACCCCTCCAACCACGTTCTCTACTCAAACCGCTCCGGCGCATACGCTTCATTGAAGGACTGGCAAAACGCTCTGGACGATGCCACAAAGACAACAGAGATCAAGCCTGACTGGGCCAAGGGCTGGGGCAGAAAGGGTGCTGCTCTGCACGGCATGGGCAACCTCGGTGAGTTTCTCTTGCTTAGTAGTCCACGCGAGCCATCAAAGCTGACACTGTCGCAGTTGATGCCACGGATGCCTTCGAAAAGGCAGTAGAGCTCGACCCCAACAACGCTCAAGCAAAGTCCGGCCTCGAGGCCGTCAGACGCGCCATCCAGGCTGAAGCAGATGCTGATGGCGCTGACGCAACCGGTGGACTCGGCAACATGTTCAACGACCCTCAGATGATCCAGAAGCTCGCAAACAACCCCAAGACTGCCTCGCTGCTTGGAGACGCCGCTTTCATGAACAAGCTCAACCAAATGAAGTCCAACCCCAGTATGATGGGCGAGGCCATGCAAGATCCCCGTTTCTTGCAGGTCATGAGCGTTTTGCTCGGTATCGACATGTCTTTCGCCGACCCTTCGCAACAGCAACAACAGCAGGGCGGTCAGCAGAGAGGAGAGGCCGAGGAGGATGTTCCCATGCCTGACGCCAGACCCTCCCAGCCCGAACCCGCAAAGGCCCCTGAGCCGGAAGCTGAACCTGAAGATGAGGAGGCAGCCGCACAAAAGAAGGCAAGGGAGGAGGCAGACAAGGAGAAGGCTCTCGGTACTGAGAACTACAAGAAGAGACAATTCGATGCTGCCATCGAGCACTACTCCAAGGCCTGGGACTTGTACAAGGACATCACCTACCTCAACAACCTCGGTGCTGCCAAGTTCGAGAAGGGCGACTACGAAGGTGCCATTGAGGCTTGCAAGCAGGCCGTCGAGCATGGTCGCGAAGTCTTTGCTGACTTCAAGCTCATCGCAAAGGCTTTCGGTCGTATTGGTACCTCTTACGAGAAGATGGGCGATTTTCCCAACGCCATCGACAACTACCAGAGATCTCTTACCGAGCACCGTACCCCTGACATCCTCACCAAGCTTCGTGCCGCAGAGAAGGCCAAGATCAAGGCTGAGAGAGATGCATACCTGGACCCCCAAAAGGCCGAGGAGGCTCGCGAGCTCGGAAACCAGAAATTCAAGGAGGCCGACTGGCCCGCTGCCGTCGAGGCCTACACCGAGATGACCAAGCGCGCACCCGAAGACCCTCGCGGTTACTCAAACCGTGCCACTTGTTTGATCAAGCTGCTCACTTTCCCCGCCGCTGTCGACGATTGCAACACCGCCATTGCAAAGGACGAGAACTTCATTCGTGCCTATCTCCGCAAGGCCCAGGCTCTCTTCGCTATGCGTGAATACAACAGGGTCATCGACGTCTGCAACGAAGCCATGGCCCACGACAAGGACGGCAAGAACACTCGTGAGATTGAGCAACAGATGCAGAAGGCTGTTCAGGCTCAGTACAGCGCTCGCGAAGGCGAGACTGAGGAGGAGACCATGGAGCGCATTCAGCGTGACCCTGAAATCCTCTCCATCTTGCAAGACCCCATCATGCAGTCTATCCTGCAACAAGCCAAGGGCGACCCAGCCGCTCTGCAGGAGCACATGAAGAACCCTGATGTCCGCACAAAGGTCCAGAAGCTCATGGCCGCTGGTGTTATTCGTGTTGGTGGCCGATAGGTTTTATGACTGGCATTTCTCACATTTGCCGTTTCTCAGCGTGTTCTCACAAAATTCATAGCAACGCATATTCGATGACCGTTTCATGACATTCTTTGACTCATATTCTGTATCAAGATTATTTGTATAGTGTCGACATAGTGGAGTATCAATCAATCAACTTCATCCATCACAAAGGCTCGCCAACCTTGACGCCGACCTTCTCTTGGAGTCCATCAACCTCGCCAGCATCAGTGGGGAAATCTTCCGCGATGATCTGGCTGTCATATTCCTTGCCCATACCCACCAACATCTCCACCAAACCTCCCCCATTGGTAAAGACATACAATGCAGCATACCTACTCGCGACCTCTAGCGTAAACTCTTGACCAGCAGGCACAAAGATGGTTTCTCCTGCACTGATCTCCGAGCTCTGGCCATCAACAGTCAAGCGGAAGCTACCCATATCAACCAAGAAGCAATGATGCGAAGTCTCGAACGTTAAAGTGTTGTAAGCCAAATACTGCGACTTTATCGTTGCCGAACCTTCGAGTCTTGCAATGCTGAACTTGCCATTTGAATCTGCTTTTTGACAGAGAGGTTTCACCAGCAAACCAGCACTGGCATATCGTGGTCCAGCATCTGCTTTGAGGAAATAAGGCTCTGTTGCCGAGTTGCTGAGTTTGTTGTCTTTGTTTGTGCAGAGAATAGGTTCGGCACCTTTGTGGTCGCGCTTAGGCACCATGTCGAATTTCTCGGTTGCGGCGATGAGTTTGGGAACTAGCACTTCCATGGGGTTTCTATTGTCGCGGGTAGGAAACAGAGGTCCCATGGGAGAAGTCGCGTATGGCTCGCCAATGAATCTGAAAAACTCTTCCCAGCCACCGGGAACAATGAGTCCTGCAAACTCGGTATGCGAGCCTAGGATTTGGTATTGATGCACCACATTCGGAGGCACAGAGGCGAAATCTCCAGGCAACAGTGTGCGAGCAGAGTCGTTTGCCCAGACATTCATACTGCCTTTGAGACACAAAAACACATCGTGGGCTTCGCGGTGGTAATGGAAACCGATGGGGTTGTCTTGTTGGCCACCTGTGCTGACGACGGCGAAATCGCCTTTGGATTCTTTTTCGGTGACGAGCATGCGCATGACCGAGTTTGAGGTGGGGATTGTCCAGAGTTCGCCATTGAAGACGGGGAGCACGTAGCTGGAGTTGGTGCCAGGTGGTTCGCTGAGAATTGGAATGGGCATGGTTGTGTTGTTGTCTGGAGTATGTGAAGGTCTGTCGATTGGCGAAGATTGCAAGGTTGGTAGACAAAGTCGGCGTTAAGAGCAAGGCAAGATGAATGGGAAGTGAGACGAAGTCGGTAAAGGATCAGGGCATGCTTCAGGTCTTTTATACGTGTATGTTTCGTATCTTCAGAGACCTGGAAGCAGCTTGCCCTGAATTCATTCACCATTCGGGGCTACTCTCATCCGTAATTGCCGTACGCTCCATCTCAAGCCATGCCCTCGGCTGGGGCCCCACAAGCGAAAGGTTCGAGAAGGGGATAGAGTCAACATGGTGGCTCGATTTGAGTTTGGAAAGTGAGTTGCTCGAGGCGTTCTGTGGGGATTGTGGGGAAGCCACGATGGATGGATGTTTCTTGCTGTACCAGAATCAGACATGTTCTTTCTCTCTTTGAGTTCCCGTCCATGTTCCTCTGATCTGCTGAATTTGTCTGCAGCTGCAGCCAACTGCTTCACCGCAATGTAGAGTCCATTCAATATCATCCCCACCTTGCAAAGACGACAAGATTAATGAGTGTACGTCGATCGGGGCTCGGCCATGCTCGGCCGGATAAAGGACTTTGCCCTAACTTAGCCCTAACTCACTACCAATGCTCCCACCTTCCCCTCTCACATCGCTTGCCCAGCTCAAGAGATGACTTTCCTTGCTGTTAGAACTTGAAGTGCCGAAATTCGTTGGGGCTGATTGTTGTTCGTCACTGCCTACGGGATTTGGATAAGCAGAGTGCCGACTGCAATGCAGAAGCAGCGGCATTAGAACGCGGGACATTCAGAGCTATACGACCCCTCATTCAAATTGAATCTTTTGTTTACCAATCTATTCTCTTCTTCTCCCAGTGACAGCTCTGATACCAAACACCATGGATCAATTACCTGAATTCGGTCGCGATATCTACCCGGGCTTGATGCCTACGATGAAGGCATATGCCGCGCTGCATGAGAAGAACAGAAGCAGCATCGAGTCGACACCGCGAGAGGAGTTTACCTATGGCTCAGACCCACGCCAAAAGCTCGATGTCTACGGTCCGAAGCAAGTCTCTGATGACACGCCCATACTGGTGTTCCTCTATGGAGGTGGTCTTTCGCGAGGAGACAAGCGAATGCCTACTCCGCCAACAGCTAAGGACTTGGTGTATGCAAACATCGGACACTATTATGCGGTATGTGTTGTGCCAGGCAATGAATGACGAACCTAAACAGCTGACAAAACACAGTCGAGAGGTTTCGTCACAGTAATTCCCGACTATAGACGCACAGGCGAAGGTGCTGTCTTCCCATCCGGAGGTCGAGATGTGGCAGGCGCTCTTGAGTGGATCAAGAACCGCTTCAACACTGGCAACCACAAGCTCTGGATCATGGGAAACTCTGCCGGTGCAGTGCACTCTGCGACCTGGCTGCTTGAGCCCTCACTCGCCGAATCCAGAAAGACAGTCCAGACAGGCTCTGTAGTTATCCAAGGAGTCATACTGGTCTCTATACCTGGACACTTCCAGCAAGCCGGTGCTGATCGCTCAGATGTGCTCACTGCGTATTACCAAGACAGGTTAGAAGAGGATTGTGCTCTGGGACTTGTGTCAAGAGCGCAGACTCCGATCACCAAGTTGTTGGTGGTGACTGCCACTTTGGATCCTGAAGACGAGATCCTCAAGCCCTCTCAGGATTTTGTCAATAAGTACAAAGAGAGGTTCGGGCAAGACAGTCTGAGTGAAGTGCTGCTCGAAGGTCACAATCACTTCAGCACCACTCTTGCGCTAGGTACCGGAATCGACCGGGAAGAGTCGTTGGGCACAGAAGTGTCCAAATGGATGGGCCAGGTTTGAAGATGTTGAGGCAACTGATATGCTGTCGTCACCTGGTTCACTTACCTTGATACAATTTGTAATTTGTGGATAGAAAGAGGAAAGCAACGATCGTGATTGAAAGCCTTCCGAGGAAACCGCCCATCAATGTTGCGCCGGAGTTAACGGGCTTTCGCGGCCGAATGACGAGCGGTGACGCACATAAACCCAAACATAGATCACATATATCAAACGAAACGACTTCTGCATCTCTTGCTCTGTTAACAATTCAATTGCAACAATCAGCAAAATGTCGCCAAAGGTCTTTTTCGTAACAGGAACATCCACCGGCTTCGGTGCCGAGTACGTCAAGAAAATCATCTCGGAAGGTGATCATGCGGTCGCTACTGCTCGCAACTCATCCAAGCTTGAGAAACCCGAGGGAGCAACCGACGAGAACTACCTTGCTGTAGATTTGGACGTTACAAAGAAGGAATCCATCGATGCTGCGTTCAAGAAGGCCATTGACAAATTTGGACGTCTGGATGTTGTTGTCAACAAGTAAGTTCTGCTCAAAGTATGTTACGCTGTTGAGGACAAAATGCTGATTGGAACAGCGCTGGATACGGTCTCGCCGGCGAGTTTGAGAGTTTGAGCGAGGAGCAGATCCGTAAGCAGGTAAGAATCATTCTCCTCTCTTGTTTTAGTATCGCACCACTGACACAAGCCTCCACAGATGGAAGTCAACTTCTTCGGTTTGCTCGACGTAACCCGCAAAGCCCTTGAGTCTATGCGCGCCCAGAAGCCCCAAGGCGGTGTGATCCAACAAGTCACCTCTATCGGAGGTCAACGCGGTGTACCATTCTTCTCCATCTACTGCGCCTCCAAATGGGCAGTAGAAGGCTACACTGAAGCTCTCTCGAAGGAACTCAAGCCCGAGTGGAACATCTCGCTCACCTGCATCGAACCTGGTGGTTTCCGCACCGACTGGGCAGGCAGAAGTATGGACTTTGGCGCCAACAAGAACGAGGCTTATGACCATCTTGATGCCAAATCTGCCATGGGAAAGAGAAACGGCACGCAGGCTGGTGACCCCAAGAAGGGTGCTAGATGCATGTATGAGTTGGCAGTCATGAAGGACCCGCCATTGAGATGTGTGATCGGTACTGATGCTTATGCTGGCATTAACGAGAAGCTGGATACGTACAGGGAGAACGTCAAGAAGTTCGAGAAGTTGAGTAACAGTACAGATGTCGATGGCTACAAGCCTCCTTCTTAGAAATGCGGAGGGTGATGCTCCATTCGGAATATGACTCTTATACACGATTAACGAAGAATGTTCTATTCGATATATCAACGCAACATTGCATCACTGCGTAAATGGTCATATCTCTTTCTAGTGAGCAAACCTAAAATCCAAGCGCTTATTGCCCTCATCAGTTGTAGTAGTAAGATAGTGTTCCTTTTGCTCCTTGGTCATAGCATTCCACTTCTCATCGCGTCGTCTGTTGATAATCCTTGTCAGCATAATGTTTCACAGCACAACTAGTGACCACAAATGCTCACCTGTTGACCGTAACGTAAAAGACTTTACATCCGATGAAGGCACAGATATTCCAGCAAACAAGGGCGATGAGGATCTTATTGCCCGTAAAGTAGTATGGTCTGTTGCATTTCATCAGCAACGGGGAAGTAGATTTGGGGAAGAGTGAGAGACTTACTTATCCTGAGTGCGGTAGATGTTCGACGCGTAAATATTCGATGCTTGGACGAACATATTGTACAGTGCTGTGGCAACAGCTCGGGTGCGAACACTACCACCATTTCTGGACGTGACTGCGACAATAACTGGATGAATGTATGGCTGGGCATAAACTAGACAACTGAGAATCCAAGTAGCCCAGTGATTTCTGCTTTTCGGCAAGACCTCAAGGGCGATGAGGCACGGCAACACCCAAAATTGGGAAATCGTCCCTATAAGGAACCTTTCGTTAAGTTTCTCAGAGAGCCATGACAACCAGAGCAAATTGAAAATGAAAATGCAATAAGCCGGAATACAGAGTAGGTTGGTTTGGAAGGTCGAGAAGCCAGCACTCTTGAGATTGAGCGTGAGATAGCTGCTCATGGGCGATGCCGGTACCATCCATGTCAATCCGAGCAAGTAGATAGGCCACATATGGTAGTCCTTGAGACACTTCCAGAACATGCTGAGAGAAAGAGCTTGTCTGTTATGCATATCTCCTTTGCTGGGGTCATCCCTCAACACTCTGTTGACCATGATTTTTTCTTCTCTTTCATTGAACCAGCCGTCCTTGCCGCGGAAGCTGGAGGCGGTTTGGGTTGGTGACGGTGGAATATAGAACCATGATACGATTCCGATAAGTCCGGTCAGAGTGCCTTCAAGAGCAAAGAGCCAGCGCCAGCCAGCGATGCCGTTGATACCGCCCATATGCAAAAATCCAAAGGCAAGGAACGCCGACACGATGAACGTGAATTGGTAAGAGAGCCAAAAGCAACACAACCGAATAGGAAGCTCTCGCGTCTTGTACCAGTAGGAAAGGTACAGGATGTTATCAGGAATCTGACAAAGTCAGAAATTGTCAACAAGTCTTCCAGACGATGAATCAAACTTACAAAACCGCCTTCGATGAGTCCTAGGAGCGCACGACAGGCCCAGAAGCTCGAACGATTATTAATGAATGCTTGACAGGCGGCAACCAAAGACCACAAGACCATTTGGATAGGCACCCAATTGTCGGGACCAACCTTCTTGCCGATCATCTGACTGGGCAACTCAGCAAAGAGAAAGCAGAGGTAGAAGATGGTCTGTCCAGTATTGTAGTCATTGGTGGAAATCCCAATATCCGTAAGCATGTTGTCCGAAAGGGCTTGTGAGATGTTGCCTCTATCCAGTTGCAACGCAAAGAACATGAGGCAGACCCATGAACAAATACGCAAGTCGATCTAATACCGAAGGCATGTCAATGTAATCACTTCGATCATTCATAAGAAGCACTAACCTTTCTGACAAGCTTCTTCTCCTCCTTTGCTTCCCACTGGAAACTGGTATCCCATCTGTGGTATCCCTCGTAGCTTTCAATAGGCTTGTAAAAGCTCTCAAACGATCCAGTGTCGAACGCAGACTCTTGGGTCTTGCCAGCCACGTCAAAAATCACTGGCTCGTCGACCGTAGCCAATGGGAAAGCTTTGGTGTCGGAGACATGATTTGAGTTGTTGGAGCTCGAGTCGCTCTCCAGCTTCTCCATTTCACTCATGTTGTGATTGATTGGAGGAATGGCCGAGGGTGATGGACGAAAAGAAATTGTGAATGCAGACGCCCCAGTCGTGATATACCAAAAGTTCGATGGCTCAACGTTAGTCGCACGCAAACAAGAACACGTTCATCATCGTGGCGGAATCGATAACATGAGTGGATAGACCGGGATTGTTGAGGCCCGATAGTGGACCGCGTATTCTGCACCAGTGTTTGCCGCGAGTGGATACCTCCCCCTCCTGAACAGACATTGCATGGGTAGCATTCCGCGGCATCGCCTTTCTCGCCGATGGCAATGGAGGACGAGGGAAGAACACTAGACCTCATTTATCATTTATCTGGCACTCTGTTATGTGTGATGGGCCAGGTTGTTGGAGTAGGACGTCCAGAATTTCCTAATCGGGAAGTGATTGAGCTATGGCGTGCTTTGCGGAGTACATTGGCAACGATGGCGACATTTGCTGGATCCCTCATTAGCCTGATATTCTGCTGATTATGTGCTGACTTACTATAGGTTCTTGATGTTGTGATTGATCTGAAGGATTCGTGGATTGTTTGAGATGTTGTTCCGCTGACGAATGCTGCAATTGCCGTGATACGCTTGGTGGGGCGTGACATCCAACCATCGCACGCAATGCCGTGGGGTTATTGTAGAATGGGAATGTTGTATCTGCGAATTGATCAACGGGTTAAATCGGGAAGGTCCACGATGTATCTTTTGCTTGTAAATGAGTCGATATTTCGGGGTGATTGCCGATCTTCCACCCTGGGTTCAAAAGTAGCTTGGTAGCTCCTTCTGTTTAGACTTCTGTTTATCTCTTTTGCTCTTACCTCGTATTCTAGACAAAGTTGTCATCTACCAACATCCATGGCTCCTGCTTTGATTGACTCTCCCCAAGACTCGGGTGCCGAGCAAATATTCGCTAAGAACCAACTCCAAGGAAGCTACAAAGAAGCTTTTGCTCAAGGTCCCAAGACAACAAACTACGATAACGAATTGAAGGGTGTTGGAAAGCACCCTCCGGCAAAATACCCTCACTATCTTCCTGTGTGGGACAACGAGAAGGATATTGGAGGAAAATATCCACCCAATGAGCCTTTCAAGGCCTACGAACATGGAAAGGATGCCGATCCATCTTTCAAGAACCTGCTCAAAGGAGCCACCTCAGTTGAGGACGTTACTGCCAATATCGGTGCAGAAGTCAAGGGTATCCAGCTGAGCAAACTCGACAAGGCCGGCAAGGACGAGCTGGCGCTGTTTGTTGCACAGAAGAAAGTCGTCGGTAAGCAAATGTTGGAGATCGGCATACCATCACTATGATAATAACAACAACATCAGCTTTCCGCGATCAAGACTTTGCAGACCTACCAATCCAAGAAGCCCAGGACTTTGCCGAATACTTTGGACCTTCACACATCCACCCTGCATCTGGTGCTCCAAAGGGCTTCCCAAAAGTCCACTTGGTTCACAGATCCGCTGCCGACACAACTGCCAAAGATTACTTCGAGGAGCGCACCAACAGCATAACCTGGCACAGCGATGTGACCTACGAACAACAGCCTCCAGGAACTACATTCCTTTACATCTTGGACGGACCCTCTGCAGGCGGTGACACTTGTTTTGTCAACCAAGCAGAAGCCTATCGTAGACTGTCTCCAGAGTTCCAGAAGCGTCTGCATGGACTCAAGGCTGTTCACTCCGCCCACGAGCAAGCGCAGAACGCTCTCTCGCGCGGTAGCATCGTGCGACGTGATCCTGTTGCCAACACTCATCCAGTGGTTAGAACACACCCAGCCACGGGTGAGAAGGCCTTGTTCGTGAACCAGCAGTTCGTGAGACGCATTGTCGGTTTCAAGAAGGAAGAGTCGGACTACTTGCTCAAGTTCCTCTACGACCACATTGCGTACTCGCAGGATATCCAAGCGAGAGTGAAGTGGGCTCCCGGAACTGTGATTGTTTGGGATAATCGTGTCACTGCTCACAGTAAGTTACAAGTCGCTTTTGATTTTCTCAGGAGCATGCTGACCTTATTCTTTCCAGCCGCCATTCTGGATTGGCAAGACGGTCAACGACGCCATCTGGCTCGCTTGACTCCTCAGGCCGAGCCACCATACGAGACTCCTTTCGCCGAGTCAAACAACTAGATGGTAGTGATGGCCGAGTAATGATATGTAAAATCGACCTTCTGATCTTGGAGGATACATGACAATGGTTACCTTATTGGCAGAACATGAAGTAGCAAGAATCAAGAATGCAAAGTTGTGACAGGTTTTGAATCTAGGTCGCTCATTCAACCTTGTTCATGTCGTGTGAATATTCAAAGAAACACTGTAGTGGGGATAAACTGGAAAAGCCCATACCGTGTAACCCCATAACCGTCTCCCAAGCCCGTTAACGCGCCGCCGATTGTCTTTGCCCAACCCAATAGAAAAAGTGAAAAGAGTAAGAGAGAGAAATGTAGCGTGCAAGACTAGTCGCTGCGCAACATGCTCTCGACCAATTCGCCCAGAGGACCGTACCACTCAGCTTTGGCATCCCTTCTGCCACCCTCATCGGCCAAACCAAACTCTTCCACGAACAGAACGTAGTGCTTGAAGCCCGTGTTGAGATGAGCCTCTAGACCGAGACCTCTGATGACGCCGTAGTGATGGCAGTAGATGTGGGCATAGATGCGATATAGGCGCTTGAAGATTTGCTTGATGGTGGATTGGAATGTAGGAGGGAACGGCACTCCTGGGTGAGTGGGGAAGACGTTTGCGTCTGAGAGGAGATTCGAGGTCCACGAAAGGAGGTTGGAGATGTAGCTGGGAGCAGGGAGACGGACAGGACGAGGGAACTCTGGAGGGTGGTGCCAGAGGTACTCGAATCTGGAAGGCGTGAAAGGTCAGTGATTGGACCAGGGAGAGAGAAGTGCAGAAGAAGTGTCGTACTCATCTGTGGCCTTCATCTCAGGACACGAGTGTGGACTGCAGAACTCGGTGATTGCGCCGTAAAGCAGGTTGATCTGGTTGTAAAAGTCGACGACATTGACGGCGAGCCATTCATCCTTGTCCTCACCCTCGGGCAAGCGAACAACTTTTCTCAAGCTGCCACTTCCCAGAGTCGCTTCGGCGAACTGCTTAAGCTGCCAACTGTTTGTGCCCTTGGCAGTGCGCGCGGGTCTGAACGAGGACCGCGTGCCACGACTGGCGTTGCTGCACGTCGCAAACATGTTAGCATCTGGATTGGAACCCTTTCCCAAGACATTGCGGAAGCGGTTCTGGGCAGGTGACGATGATGAAGTAGTGTTGGTATGTGTGCTGCTCGGACTGTCTGGAAAGCACAGCGACAGTTGCGACCACGACTCGCTGGCGGCCAGCACATGCGAGTGCAGAGCAGGCAGCGGTCGGGCCTGGATGGGAAAGTGTGGACGGGGAGGAGAGGATTGCACCAACATTGTCTGCATGAAGGTGGCCATGCTGTGTGTGGTTGGAAGGAGTCTTATCCCTTGTTCAGCTGCTGTCTGCCACAGCTCATTCCGTCAGCCGCTAACGAGGAATGAAGACGTTGGCGATACATGCTCACCCGATCTTATCAGTCACACGAGACTTGACTTGTTTCACAGCTGTGATTGCGCTTTGCCCAGATTTGTCTTGTTGCTTGCGTATGATCAACGAGTTGGAAGGTTAGTGTTGATTGCTGCTGCCGTCGTTTGTTGACACGCACAGCCCTACCCACGCTTCCCCACACCAACCCCTCGTCCAAGCGTTTTCTTTGTTTGCACTTGCCGTCATCAACTAAACACCCGACTCATTCACAAAGCGACATCTCCAGAATGCCAAACCGTCTTGTATAGAGAATGCCTAGTGTATACTGTTGCATATCAATTCCCCTACTCCTTCTTCGTGGCTCCTGCACTCCTGACCCATTCTCCCACCTCAAACCCAAGTCGTCGCAACGTGCCTGCTTCAATTCCCTCTACTCCGCCGTTCTCTTCACTGCCTTTGAAACGTCGGACCGCCATGATCCGGTTCTCCTCCTTGATCTCCACTCCACCCTTTCCTGCATCCTCTGCTCTGTCGGCCTCCTTGACATAAACCGTCATGTCTGGTCCGACAATTCCGCGCCACAACGTTGCTGTCCACTGCCAGTGGTCCGCTGCCTTGTATGCGTCCTTGATGGCCACCCGTGATGCAAACACGTTGGACGCTGTCACCGTGTACGTGCGCAGTAATATCACCACCCTGCTGTTGCTGTGAGATGAGTCGACTTCCATAGCCTCGCTGTCAGGTATCGAGCCTGATTGCGTACTACTGTCGCTGTCCTTTCTCTCCTTGTCTCCACGCGCCAGCTGCTCAATCTTCTTGCCATTGTCATGCCAATCAGCCACAGTACGTAGTAGCTCTTGAAATTCGACCTCACTTCCATCTTTGCCTTCCGGTAGCTTGGGGCCATCGACTACTTTGACCACCATGTCACCTTCGCGACCCAAGAATTCTTCAAGCCAGTCTGTCACGTTGCGAGCGGCTTCTGCGTCATCACCTTCAATGGCGATAATGGTAGCTCGCGACTTGTTGTGCTCGCTAGTGGAGAAAGGTGGTGCAACTCGACCGAGAATCTGCACCTTGGCCATGAATGACATGGACATGATGATCTCACCCACGCTGCGTCTGTCAGGCTCCTTCGATTCGCTTCCTCTGTTGCCACTCGATGACTGTCCAGGACCTACTCTGCTGGCTGTGGGAGGGCCGGACATGGTGCCAGCTTGTAGAGGAGGTAACGTCAAACTGAGCTCCGGTCCACCAGGACGTTGACCTTGACTCGCTCTGTGTTGCGAGTAGCCAGGTCCAGGACGCGGTGGAGGGCCCATCATGTTCGGTGGCATCGGTCCTCGCAGAAGCTCGGTTGGTCGGGGTAGACTCTCTCTGCGGACATGTTGCGCTCCAGGTGGAGGTTGGAATTGATGAGGAGGCCCCATCTGTTGCGGCTGTCCTTGCGGTCCAAAGGGGAAAGGCGTACCAGGGCCTGCATTCTGTCGTGGAGGCATAGTTCGTGTTGACATAACATATGTTCCTTGTGGAGATTCAAATCTACGTCGCTTCGAATCGGGCGACAAGACGGATGAGTGTTCATCTTCGCCACGCTGAACCATGAATGGCTGAGAAGGGCGACCGTTGTTCATGTTGCGAGGGTGTGGAGATGATAGAGAGAGGTTGTTCAGCATAGGCAGGTAACGAGTAGAAGGTGTCGTAGTTGATGATGGAGTTGGAGGAGGAAGCTGGAATGCGTTCAGACGTGAAGGGTGAGGATAAGCTGATGAAGGACTAGTTTCGAGACTGCGAGGTCTGTCAGACCGCTCTCGTGCCGAAGAGGGTGTGCTTGGTGTCGGATGGATGATAGTACGACCTCCACACTTCTGGCACTTGCGATGGTCTGTTTGTGAGAAGCCTGATTCAGATGAGACACTGCCTCGGCGTCCAGAGCGTTTGGGCTGGTAGCGGTAAGAAGGATATCTCTGTTGGTGCTGTAGCTTCTCTTCCTGTCGTTTGATGAGTTTTGTGCATCGACATAGCATTTCGACATAACTAACCTCTGCGTATGCCTTCCACCGATTCTTCTCCGCTTCGGGCTCGTTTCTCCACTGCTCCCCAATAATCTTTGAGATATCTGGATTAGCAAGACCTGGGTTTTGGGCGACAACAGCAGCTTGGCGGTTCTGGCGATAAAGTATGAATGCTATAGCATGTTAGCACGCACAAGCTGAGTAGCAGAGAAGTATGACGTGTACTGACCGTTCCTAGGTCTGGGAACTTTGGGTTCAGGTTGGCACAGACAAAAGTTGACTGCCGACTCAGTGCTACCGTCTCTGGTGTGCGAAGGGCTCACGTCTTGCAGTTCGTCCTGATCAAGAGCGTCGGCACTCCTCTTTCGATGGTCGTGAAAAGGCGGTGACTCTTCAGGCGTCAGTGGCGTGTCTGACAACCGAGACTTGGGCGAGTGCTGCACTTGCTGAGCGATGGATATGTTGGTCGACACTCTGCACGAATTGACACCTCCGTTGCTTGCGATGCCTTGGGAACTTGTGCTCAAGTCTTCGTGTTCTGCAGATGGCATCGTTCTCTCCCACAACTGCCTGGTAAAGACGATCTGAGGTTGGGCATGGGAAGGCTCAGCAGCCGATGATGTAGTATTCGGCGACAATGTCGAAAACCTAGAGTCCGATAGGGGTACTCGTATGACAGACATTGGAAGTGGATGGCCAGGAATGCACTCTTTTGTTGTCAAAATGCCCTCTTTGACGTCCTCATGTCAATACGCGAACAAATGTCCAAAGACGGGGGCTCGTGGTCATTATTCAACAACGTCCACGCCTGGTCTTTCTTGTCGCCATAGCCGGCGATTGGTCCTGTCATTTCTTTGTATCATGACGAACGAGCACCCTTCGTATCCGATTGTCCTGGACAGAACCGGCCTGACGGCGAGGTTGCGACAGACAACCCGAGCTGGCACTTCTTTGTTCTGGTGGTGGGCAGATTTCCGCATGCGGGAAAGTCGGGCCAAGGTGAGACATTCCGACCAAACGCAAGGAGATTAGCCTAGGAACGCACCACATGTACAATGCGAACAAACCGATTATTCAAGGCGATCGTTCGCCTGTCTACTGTCCAGAATATTGACAAAGCTTCTAACATTCTGGCTTGCTGTTCGAACCAACCACTTCGCTTTTCAAGAAATGAATGGTCTGTCTAGATCTTTGAACTTGGGCGTACAAGATCTAGTTAACGACAGTGTGGTTACGAAGAATTCCAGCGACGTGTTTGCCGAACAGCTCATGTGCGGCGCCGCTCAAACGCGTATCATCCCTGGAAAGCGCATCAGATTGGGTTCAAACAAAGAAGTCAGCTGGAAGTCAGCTCAAGCTTTGACATACCAGAACAAGAAGTGCGACGGATCATCGCATATCGTAAATGGCTGGGTTTCGATTCCATCTCCACTGGGTAAAGCGGTGTGACTGACACAGGGCTGGGTCAACTCGGTAAATTTGGCATCCTTCATGATACTGGCGACTACTGTGAGGTCGGTCTCGTCGATCTCGGGTTCACGCATCTTCTCGAGCATCCAAGCATCAAAGTCGGGCATGACAACATCAGCTTTGTTCCAGCTGGCGACCTGCTTGTGCAGCACGTTGTTCCAGAGATCGGTCAGAATGACGGCGTGCCGCTGGAGTTGACCGTACTTGTCTGTGCCGTTGGCAGATGTACGCTGGCTGATCCAGCGAGGGAAGAAGCTGGGATCCGGTACGGTGGGTATGATGATGGTTGGACGAAGCAACGAGACCGACTTGGCCTGGACGAGGCGGTCTAGCTGTGCAAACATGGAGGCAATGCAATCGACCACAGCAGGTAATACAGCCTCTTCTGGTAGGTCTACAAAGTCCCAAAGCTCCCAGATACCGAAGAAGACGGTGAAGATGATTTTCAGACCCTTTTGTTCTCCATCATCTTGCCATCTAGCATCATCTTGGGCGAGGTATTCGTCAACTTGGTGGCTGAAATCTCCAATGTTCTCAGGGCCAGCAGTGAGGTTCAACGACCTAGTAAGATTGGTGTAGATGTCGTTGTCGACCACGGGGCCGCGGCGGTGGGACGGATGGGAGGGTAGTGATTGGGCAAGGTCATAGATGCGGTCGCAAACAACCTGTCTGGGTCAGATTGAGTCAAGATGCGCGTCAAACACAACACACCTCTGCGCAAAGAGTGTCGACCCATAGCTTCTTGTTTGGTGGCGCTGGTGCTTGCACGGTAGGCAGTTCGAGGCGGTTGGTGCTCCACGAGTCTCCAAACACGACGATTTCGGTCGTCTGGCGCCTCCAAACTTTTTTTGCTCGCGTGATGGGATGATATGAGCGCAGATTCCATGCCACAAATAGCAGAGCCGAGATTGCGAGCAGCACAATCACATTGAGACGAGCGAAGAGCTTCATGTTGTCGTTTGTGTCGTTGATGTCGTCTGGAATGGTTGCCTGGGGCGGCTCTGTTTATGTCTGCCGACGAGTGAGATAAGTGGTTGGTCGCGAATTCGTGTCTCGTTTCGACAGCAATCAAATCGATTCTGTTTTAGCAGCAGCAGCAGCACTATCAATCCCTCCCAAACAAACCAATAAGGGAAGGACTGTGCGGCTAAAGGCAAGATAGCAAGCCATTGCGAGTCAATGTATCCCAAATCAGCAGTCCGCCTGCGAGACCGCCCAGCGCCTATATCTACCGAAACCAAGTGATTGTAACTTACTGACGCGTCCTTCTCCGCTATAGCCGAATGCCATATCCTAGCCGTTAACGGCATTTCGGCCTTTCCTTCTCTCCCGAGTCCTCTGGCGTGAGAAGCGGCATCATCAGAATCTGGTCTACAGCGACAGCCATATAGATGCCTCGAGACGGAAGAACATGCGAGAGGTACTGAAGGTTGACTCAAAGAACCTTCGTGGCTCGAAGGCTTGGCCGACGTCTGTGTCACCTGTAAGAAAGCTTGGTTTGCGCGAACGTTTTGTGGCTTTCGAGTTCAACCTGGTACTTATTGCTTTCGAGTATTCAGTACCAGGGTGCTCCCAACAACAGCTCATCAAGTCGGTTGACTCGTCTTTCCCAAGGGTTTTCGTAGAGACAGGGTTGCAGTCAATTACAGATACTCTTCGCAATTGCTCTTCTGTTCTAAAATAACGTTTTGGTCCATGGCAAGTGGTGGCTGTGTTGTAAGCTCCAATCAAAGCTGCGTTTTCGAAGCTTTGCGCACGGCATACACATCTTGCCTCAAGTTCAGCGGCCATCCTTTTCACTTTATCGACCTGAACACAATTATCAACATCATCAATAGCTACCTTCCTCATTATTCGTCCCCCAACTCTGGTCTTTTTTGTCCTGAGTTCGTGAGTGACGGACAAAGACTCTCCGACCAATCCACTTCTTCGGCCTCGCCTCAACGCAGACGCTTCCTCGACAGCTGAAACAACATCCACCACAATTTCTGATGCACAATCCAGATCAGCAGATTGAGCCAGCGTTGATGAGATGGCGGCTCGTCGGGGTTCAGTCGTCGTCGATCTGATGAGTGATGAAAGCAGTCATGATGATCCAGATCCTATCATCCCAGAACTTCACACAACTCCCAAAACCACCCCGAGGTCATCCGCACCGGTATCACCAGAAGCTGCTCACTTCTTCAACGACTTGAGTAACTACATCCCTATCGGTTCGCTTGTTCTGAGTGGTGTGGCCGACGAAGAGCCCGCGTGGGAAGAGGTTGTTCACCTCGCCACCTTATCACAATTGAGTCTCTCCGAGCACAATGCGCTTAACATCGAGAAGCTCTTCAACCGCCGACGCATTCGTGTGTTTGCAACCATCCCTTCGAGAGCTGTACTCCGAATTTATGTACTACCTAGTGATGTCGGCCATCGCTTTCTCCAGCAAGACCGTGGACTGGACACACACCTGTTTTCGCTTATCCAAAATCTTGATGTCTCCCCCAATGCCTGGGATGGCCGACCAGATGCGCAGCAGGAATCCTTCGATTTGTACGCATCTGGAGAGGAAGGGTCTCTGTATTATCTATTTAACAACGTTCCCTCTCCAAATCCAACATCGGAGAAAATCACAAGCCACTTTCACCGGGAGGTTATGTTGGATCTTCTTGATCATCAGTATCAGATGCCTGGACTCAAGACGATACTCTACCCGTACCAGCGGAACTCTGCAGCTCAAATGCTGCAAAGGGAATGTGAAGACAGGCTTGAACTCGATCCTCGACTCGAGAAGCGTACTGCTCTTGATGGTACAACTTTCTATTATGAGCCGTGGGATGTCTCACTCTTCCGAAGTCCTCGCTTCTACGAGTCCTGCAAAGGGGGCATACTAGCAGAGACCATGGGGCTAGGTAAGACTCTGATCTGTATCACCTTGATTCTCGCAACCCGTGGCTATCTCCCTCGTACACCTGCTCAATATGACCGAGTAACAGTTCGACCGAAAGTTGCCACTCTTCTGGATATGGCTATATCAGCCGTCAACCGACATTCTGCTCCGTGGCCCTCTTTCTTCGAAAGGCATGAAGAAGTCACTGGCGAACATATGGGACACTGCATTGATCTCATGCAGCAGAACGTACCTTCCTACGAAATACCCATTGAGCCCATTCGCTGGAATCGCAAGACCACAGTGCCTGCACCAAAGAAGGTAACACTAGCGGCAACAACTATTGTTGTTGTGCCCAGGAACTTGTTGTCGCAATGGAAATCAGAGCTGGAGAAGCACACGACAGGAATTCTGAAAATCCTGATTATGGATGACAATCGCGCAGCTCTGCCCCGACCAGAGATGCTAGCGACATTTGACCTTATCCTGTTCAGTCGACCTCGATTTGAATATGAAGACAAGGATGGAGCAGACGCGAGTGGCCGGCGTTTGTCAAGATATCCTCCATCATGTACTTGTCCGTACATTGGAGCTACCCGAACGCGAGATTGTGTCTGCATATGACCTGATGTAAGTCCAATAGTTTTTTATACAAGAACATGCTGACATTTGCCAATAGGACCTCTATGTATCACCACTGAAGTCTCTCCACTTCCTTAGAATCATTGTCGACGAAGGCCATGGCATGGCCACAGAGAACACGAGAATTGCAACTGTTGCGGGTAAACTCGTTGAAGCTTCCCACAGGTGGATTGTCAGTGGCACGCCAGCCAAAGATCTGATTGGTGTGGAGATGGACCTCGTAGGACCTGTATCACATTCTGGAACTCCAGCGCCTTCTGATGATACGAATTCACAATCCGGCTCCGGATACAGTAGCAACGCAGCAGAGTCTCTTCGTCACGGCACGCTACTCAGCCAGAGAAAAGCATACAGCGCAAAAGATGAAAAAGATGGAGCAGTCCGCAGCATCGGCTCAATGGCGTCTCACTTTCTGAAGATCAGGCCGTGGTGTTCTGCTGAAGATGAGAGAGGATCTGACTGGATCAACTACTTCTTTCGTCACGAGATGTTCCGCCCACGAACTCGAACTTTCTCCAGTTTTTCAAGGTGTTTACGCCAGACGCTTGACTCGATTGTCGTCCGAACGCAGCCTGGAGATGTCGAGCGCGATATCGAGCTCCCTCCGCTGACGCATGAGATTGTTCGACTAGAGCCGTCCTTCTACGACAAGCTGACAGTGAATGCGTTCGTGTTCGTGCTGACTGCCAATGCTGTCACTAGTGAAAGGACCGACATCGACTACATCTTTCACAAAAACAGCGGTAAAGAACGGACTCAGTTATTGAACAATTTGCGTGCGAGTGCCTTCTACTGGACTGGTTTCAGTACTTCTGATATGGAGGCTGCCATAGAGCAAAGTGAAGGCTACATGAAAAAGCTGGACAAGTTCTGTTCCGAAGAAGACGAGAGTCTGCTCAGACATTGTATTGATCAAGCTCGAGTTATGGTAAATTCTGAGGGTTGGAAAAAGCTTACGCAGAGTCACGAAGTCGGTCTGTTTGTGGAAAATTGGCCCACCGAATCTTCAGCGTTTTGGTCCTTTGAAAGAGCAGGTAAGTGTCGACAGTAATACTCACAAGCATCTCTGCGCATGACTGTTGCTAACCATCCTGTCGCCAGATCCATCCATTGCGCAAGTGCTCTGTGGCGCAACTCAATTAATACAAGCTCAGGATCATGTCAATCGTCAGACCGAACTTCTTGACCCTGCAGAAGGTCTTGCTGGTACCGGTATCAAGGCGTTGTCCTTTCTCCAGTCGCAATCAGATGAAAAATCACCTGTGCTTGTCAAGGCAGGCATACCTTCGTCTTCGCTCGCAATCAGTCAGACAGGAAGTAAGCGTTCTACTGGCACAAAGACACCAGCCTCACAATCCAAAGCCGAGTCCTCCAAAGACAAGAATCCTGTTAAAGCCCCTGAAACACAAAATGAAATCCGGGATGCGCAACTGCCTGCCAATTCATCACTTCGCAAGACCAGCATTGTCGGCACAACATCTGTGAAGCTCAGCTACCTTCTTTCCCGGATTGAGGAGTTTTATCGTGATGAAAAGATACTTGTCTTCTACGAAAGTGATAACACAGCCTACTACATTGCTCAGGCGCTGGAAGTTCTCCATATTGATTACCTCATATACGCCAAATCCCTCATGCCTGCTATCAAGTCAGACTACATCGTTCGATTCAATCAGAGACCTGAGCATCGTGTTTTGTTGATGGATATTGGCCAAGCTGCGTTTGGCCTAAACTTTCCTTCGGCGTCAAGAGTCTTCTTCATCAATCCAGTAAACAGACCCCAAGTCGAGGCACAGGCCCTCAAGCGAGCCCATCGCATCGGTCAGACTCGAGAGGTTCACGCGGAAACGCTGATTCTTAAAGGAACGATCGAGGAGAAGATTTTCGAACGAGCTAGAGCGATGAGCCGTACGGAACACAAGAATGCCAAGGAACTGGATGATGATGGTGGCATCAGAGAGATCATACAAAGCGCGCAGCCCATACCAGTGTCTATGGAAGAAGGTCGAATTGCGTTCGTTGAAAAGCCTCAACAGCTATTCGCAAGAAGAGGTTGGGCAGCTTGGAAGAAAGCTGCACGAGAGAATTCCAAGAACCGCACTGGGACGACGGGTTCAAGTCAACGTGGGAAGAGAAAGGCAGAGGGTGCCAATGGGAAGGAGTCAGACAGGAAGCGCGCGAAAAAGCAGAAATGATGAGACGAGAGACAGACCTTGTCGGCATTAGGAACAGTCTATTGCTGTAACGTAGCTCTTACCAGTACAAATTACTATACGAACATAAGCCAGCACTTCAGATCGCTGGCTGTATTGAAGAATTGATTGCTAGTGCGTATCTAGCCAGTGAGTATAAGTACGAGTGTCGAGATATGAAGAAAGCGCTCCCAATAAACACAAACGCCGGCGTTTCCATCATGATGGTCCAGTTTCGTACACATGTTGGAGATATTACATGTTTATGCCATAAGAAAGCCGCGTGCGTAGCGACGACTTTTTTTTTGGCTGGAGGAAGGATCTGACTCGAAGAGATCATGCACTATACGCGGTTATTCTCTGCGAACGATACTTAGACTCTTCATTCCGATGCGGGGACAGCAAAGGGTGTAGAGGTCAACCACCAGTTCAGGAGTGAGTACTTACAACAAAGACAGGGTCAAGTCACCACGAATACTGGCCTTGAGTTCAATCTCGACATCGAGATTGGCATCCAACTTCAGCTTTAGACCGTCAGTCTGATCGAGCTCGGACTGTACCGCAGGTGGCGGCTTCTTGTAGTAAGGTTGATCTGGGTTGCTGCCTCGCACAGGGATCTCTCCTCTGTCTGCGCGGGCCTTGGTGACAGGTCCGTCCATGGATGTCGAGTCGGGACCAATGCGCTCGAACGGTTGCATCTCGTGGAGTTCGCCGTTGGCATCTGCTTCCTCCAGGGCTTCGAGGGAGTTTGTGTGCATGTATTTGCCGTCTCTTTGGTCGTTCTTTACTCTCTTTCTTCGGGCGCGGCGGGATGAGGATCTGGAGCGCTCGGTTTGCAGACCTGTGGTTTGAATGGTTAGTTTCTTTGTGGATGTTTGGCGGGGTCGAGACTTGTGCGGTTGGCTTACCTGTTTGACGCTTCTCCGAGTTGTAGTATTCATTGTGCTTCTTTTGTTGTACTACGGTTCTCTGGTTCTGTGCTTGCTCTGCCTGGCTACCAGGGAATCGCTTGTCGTCTCCAGAGGGGTACTCCGGTTCCCAGTCCTGGCGGGCTTGAACAATATCCTCGTCGGTCGGCATGGTTGTGATTTTCCTGTGACTTGGAGATGGGGAGGGAATTGCAAATGGAAATGTGGTTGTATGGTCTCGAGTAAGGAAATCACGGTTGGCTAGTGGGCAGAGCAGCAAGACAGTGCAAGCACAAGCAAGAAAGAGAGGCCAGTGACGTCCGCGGGAATCTAATGGAGACAGGGAAAACCGACTTACGCTGATGCCAGGCCTGCTCAGCGCTCTTCCTCTCTCCCCGATCTCGAGAGACAGACCTACCTTCCCGTCTACGGCAGCAGATACCTAGCGAGGGTTTGGGGCCTGCGCCTGCGCCTGCGCCATGATCACATCTCATGTGCCACACAAACCTGATTTCCTGAGGATGATCCGCACCAGCCACACGTCATAGCGATAGCAGCCCTGCACGCAATCCCGATGCTCTCGTTGCAGACCACGCGTTTGCTGCGAGGCGTCTCGATTGGGAGCTTCGAACAGGGGTGCGCAGTGGGGGTAGACGCTGAAACCGCAACCTTTGCCGAATGTGTGGCTTGGTCAACGTCAACGGCCAAAGTGGCTCCTCTCATGTGTGGAGAAAAAATCAAGGCACGGCCACTTTTCCAATTTGCAAAGAAGGAAATTTCGCGAGGTTCGCTCAAACACTATTCGCGATCGAGCCGCTGCGCCTCATTTCCTTGCTGACATATCGACGTCAGGTTGTCAGAAAATCCAAGCGAAGTCTTGTGTCATGTCCCGAGTTTTGTTTGATACGAGGATACCTGGAGCAGACTGAGGTGATCATACGACGTTGGGCTGCAATGAAGGAAGTGTGTGTGGGAGCAAGGGACAGCGAGCAAGACTCTACTCTGTCGTCGATTCTTGCTGTCCAACTGGGAATATCACAATGTGCCAGAGAAGACAGTTTGAATGGGTAAAAGTCGTCTCTTCGTCTTCGATCTAAACGTACTTTACATGATGTAGAAAAAGGAAAGGATAATGAACATATGGTAATCCAACAAGTGCCAAAACTCCATGATATCCCATTATAAGTGTCGTCAACATTGGTCGTACGCAAAATGAGCGTATGTGCAGCAGCAGCAGCAGCAGCAGCAATAATTTTAGTTCCTGGTGACATGTCAGTTTTGTTAAACGAGAGAAGAAGTCTGCGAAATACGTACAGCAGTCCAAGGGTCAAGTCACCGTGAATCTTGGCCTTGAGTTGAATCTCAATGTCCAGGTTGAGCTCCAGTCTCAAACGAAGCTGCTCGCCCTTGCCCCCGTCTTCCTCTTCTTCACCACCACCTTGCTTTTGACCGCCTCCTCCAGTAAGACCACCGAGTGCTTTGCCAGCTGTGTCTCCGACTTGGTTGACGGCGTTTCCTGCGGTGTTCTGAACCATCTCGCCAGCTCCGCCAACCGCATCACCGCCAGGAACGTTCTCAGTGATGTCGTCCAAGGGGCCACCACCACCACCACCGCCTCCTTGCTTCTTCTGACGTTGGCGTTGACGGCGTCCACCGTTCGCAGAGGCATCACTTCTAGCGACTGATTCTGTGTCACTGTCCTGTCCGCGGCGGCCGCGACCACGGCTTTGGCGTCGACGAGATTGAGATGCTTGACGTGACTTTTGTTGTTGAGGTTCCGGTTCGGCTTCTTCTTCGCCGTCGGCATTGGCGCTGGCATCGGCCTCAGCTTCTGCGTTTCCTCCAGCCTCAGCCTCAGCCTCAGCACCACCGTCTCCTTCCGACTGGTCAGGAGTGGGCTGTTGTTGAGGCTTCTTCTGGCCCAACTTCTGGGGCTTCTTTCTCTCGGGGGCACTGGCACCACCCTCGGCTCCGGCAGAAGCTTGCTTATCCGACATGGTAGAGATTCTTGAATATGATAGTGGATGTAGTAGGTGTAATGTGGGGAATTGAAGATGTTTGCGAAGAGAAGGAAAGTTGAAAGAATTGGAAACAGACCCGGGTAATACTTAGAAAACTGGCAGAGCACCCTTGGACACCAGGACACCCCGAACAGGTTTCGAAAACCCGGCATGAATATGTCAAAGGGCGGTCCTTTGACGTAACATTAGCTCACCAGCCACATTTCTCGAGGACCGAAGTGGGCACTTCAGCATGCAGGCGTGCTGATCGCGCGTGAGCCAATGCATCAAGTTCGCGAGAAGTTGCAAATTGCGGGCGATGTCAGGGCCAGCCACAGGTGTTGAGGCGTCACGATCGAACTGCGTCTGTGCTTTAGCTAACGGCACTCAACCTTGCGGCGAGCTCGCTTCCTTGGAGCGAGGAGGTCGAGTGACATTGATGATGATTCTGTTTCTGCCCAGCTGGAGATGAGGCGCCTGAGGTTTTGGCAAAGAGCGAAGATCGAGACTGCTTTTTTGTTGTCATCGAGATCGGAAGGAAAGAGTTGAGAGGCACGTCTCGTCTTGCGTCGCTGTGCTTCCTTCTGCAAGCACATGGTCCTCAGACAAAGGCATACGTACCATACAGCCAGCATTTCCTGGCACTACCTTTCCTGACGTACTTGTACCTCTTGTGCTGTTATTTGCATGAGGCTTGCGAGACACTGGCAGTTCCAGATGGCACTCTCGATGGCGTGTCGCACTTGCCCGATCCGTGTCATCACGTCTTATTATGGGGCAGGAGCTCGGAAAGAACTCTTCAATGCCCGCCGAAGATAAGTATAGGCTGCCAAATATTTTGGATTTCTCAGTAACTTATGGTCTTCTGGAAGCTGTAAACACGTCCGGACTCTGTACAGAGAATTAACCACGCAAGGCAAGGAGCCCACGCTGGCTGGCGGACGGTCACGACTTTTGACCATCGGGAAACACACGGAGTCCTAGCCCGAACCAGCCTCGTTATCTGATCTCGGGAGTCTCTCCTTGTGTTGATATCATCATTCCTTTCCAAGTGTATTCCTCAATCGCAAACACAACATGAGTGATCAGGCATCTAAAGATGCAGCAGCAAAGGCTCGTGTCATCTCGCATATGAATGCAGACCATCATGACTCGGTAAATACAGTTGTATTCAGGAGAAGTGTCTATGCGCTAATGGTGAATCAAAGGTCATTCGATATCTCGAGAATTATCATCATCTTCCAAGCTACCAAGCTTACAACGGCAAAATCTCTGATGTGTCACTCGAGTACATTGCCTTTGAGTGTGCCGGTATGAACTATAGGACCCCTCTAGACCCTCCGATGAGCTCTTTCAGAGAAGCACGAGAACGTCTGGTCCAGATGGACAAAGAATGCATGGAGGCGCTCGACCGAAGCGACATCACCATCAAAGAGTTCATAGCACCGACTGGACTGTATCTTGTGCTGTTCGCAATAGTGTCGACAACACTTGTGGCGTTTAGGACCAGGACAAACTTCGAATCGGGAAGCTTCATCTCTGCTATGGTACCTAGTTCATTCGCTCGATTCTGCTGGACGATACAGCCGTTCATCTGGTACGGAATGCTTGCTATACATGGAGCAGAAACGTGGTACATGGCACGTGGACGACTGAGGAAGCACAACATCAACATCAGAAGCCGAGTCTGGTGGTTGTGGACAGCTACAACCTTCATTGAAGGTGTTGGTGCATACAACAGGTTAGTTTGCTGTTTCTGTTGACGACGCAATGCGAAGTCCGCTAACTGAGGCTCTACAGATTCGATAAGCTGGTTCAAAAGAAGAGGGCGGAAAAAGACAAGCAGAAGCACTGATGGATGTCATGCATTCCCATTTGCGGAGTTGGGCGCGTCGAGCAACTCGAGGTGGCAGGACTTTTTCCAAAGTCGCACGACACTTGGACGCGACAAACGCGTGCCACCGTTACACAGAAGGTTGGATTGCAACGGGCGCAGATTACTGCGGTAGATAAAGTCGATATAGATTTCAAAGAAACGCCAAGCCAAGCCCTTGTGTCTCAATCGTGCCTTCTCCGAAGACGATCCTTCGTACATGCCGAGCGGAGTACAGGTCGATACCGGGATTGGTGGATAGGCGTCCTTGTACATTCTGCGCTTGGTTCGTTATCCTTCTTGCTCGTTTCTCTTCTTCCTCAATGCGCCAACCGTAGATTCGTACAGAGGCATCTGGTTCATGTCTCATGTCTGCATCTGTCTCTGTTTCATACTGATCCAGCACGCCGTCTGCCGGGTGTGCGACCACCCCTGCCAAACTCCGATGGTCATAAGGGAATCGCTATGACCGGTTAGAGATCTTGACCCATCCGCATCAAAGGCACAACGATACGATATGGCGCGAAATCCGGCCATTGATCCTCCGCGATTTGCTCCGCCCGCGAGAGTTTACTCGACCACCTCATCTTCACCCACGAATTCACGATCTCCTTCCCCTTCGCGTCACAACCGCGATCGCTCCCAATCCGACGATCCCTTGGGCCGCGACCTTTCTCCAACTCGCACATTGAAAGCATTCACGTCGACACCGGGAAGCGAAGAGAGCAAGAGCCAGGCAGCTTTAGTGCGCTTGATTGAGAAGGCCTCGCCATCAGAAAGAGCCTTTGGCATCAGGATAGCCCGCACATGCAAGGACATCAAGGCCTGGCACCTCGAACTGCAACAATGGCCCTGGGCTAACTCGTTTGAGCCTCCTGTCCATGCCACACATGCCGTCGAAGGTCCCTACTGGGGCAGCCTTCGAGAAAGCCAGGTTATAGCATACGAGCAACGCATTCAGGATATCCGCGATGCCCTGTTCAACCAGGACGTCGATGAGCTCAAAGATTATGTCCTCTCTCAACACGTCCAGCCAAAGACATCCGACTTTGAACTCTACGAGCGTCTCGATGATTTTACTGCCTTGATTACGGCCACAATTCTACATGCCCTGCCCGATCTCTCACGTTTGAGTCGCTTGTTGGACACTTGGTCGATGCGCATCACGCTCTTGCGCAAGATCCCTGGCTATCTCAGAGGCCTCGATCAAGCCAAGACTGAACTGGATAATGCCTGGTCTGGCATGGCTCAACGTCTTCGAGACACGAGTGATACATCTGCTGTGCGTATTGCGTTCCAAGCTCTCCAGGAACGGTTAGAGTCACGTATGGGCAAAGTCGGTGGACGGCTCGACTCCATGTTGGACGACCTTGAAGGACGTGAAGAAACACTCCCAGATGCCTGGATTGATACCTTTGAATCGCTTGAAGCGAGTTATAGCGATTGGCTTACTCAAACCGAGCGTCAAATTGTTGGTCACAATATGCCGCTGCTTGTGCCTGCTCATGGCAAACAGACTTCTGCTGATGTAGCTACTCGTGAGATTTCTTCACCCTCTGCTAATCTCTTGACTCCTGAAGGATCTGCCATTATCCATGCTCCTCCAGAGCTGGCCACGGCTTCAGACGTTGGCCCGAACATCGACTCAGCTGCAGAAGACGATTTCGCCGTACCTGCGGGTCGAGATGACGAACATACCATTGTTCAACCAGCCGAAAGCCCCATCTTAGGATCAGGCTCTGCGTTCCTCCTTGATCCAGATGAACCCTCTGACACCGAAAGCGACAACGTTTCGAAAGACTTGACGAGGGTACCCATTTCACCAATTGGTACTTCTCAGCCTGCCGTGTCAGCATCTGACTCCCTCCATCGGGCCGGCAGCCTGAAGTCGTGGTCATCAAATATCTCACGCTCGCGGCATGTACCCATTGTTGTCAGCTATAACGATGGCATGTCACCAAGCCCTTCTTCCTCAATCATACCGACTCCTGATGCAGCATCTCCTGCTGTAACTGCTGCGCCATCCCCAATGCCAGCCTCTGAGCAGGCTTCTCCGGCTGTGAATAGTGTTCGTGCCAGAGCAGCTTTCCTCAACGGAGGCATTGAGCGTACCCAATCGCTGCAAAAGTCTGTCAATAGTCCTGTCCGGCCCTTTGAACATGCTTCCATGGCTTTCACAAAGCTATTCAACAAGACCAACAATGCTACCAACGGTACTTCTAGTCATTCTAGGAACAGCTCTACTTCAAGCCGAACAAGCAATCGCAAAGGATTAGGGCTAGGCATCAAGAATCATGAGGGCTTCCGCCACTTCCATCGCTCTGCATCTATAACAACACCCGCACCGTCGGGCAAGGATGGCGTCAGAGATCCACCAAAAGAGTCTCAGCCGCCTGTGCAATCCTCATCACCACCAGCTCCGGCGTTAGATTTCAGTCCCGAGCAGGCTGGAGCGATTCGCGCTGTCTCTCAGCCTGCCCCCACAATCTTTCCACACGACCTCCAAAGACCGATGGATGCATTTGTGACACCAGAGATTGAGCAAGACTACTTCCCCTCTACCGAAAACAGCAAATCTACACTTGACTCGAATTGGAACTCACCGGCACTGGTCGAATTTCCCGAGGACTGGCCTCTACCTGTCAGAATTCATGATGATGAAATCCACACGTCCAAGGATCCTATGGACTCTGACATATTTGAGAAGATGTTTGTCGACAGTCTACCAGGAACACCACAGACCAAATCCCGGCCACCATCCCAGGAAAGCAATCCTTTCGAGAAGATGTTCAGATCGAAGCGATCGGGCTCGAAGGAACCGCTTTTTGATGATTCAATGCTTAACGACATCTCTGAACATAGACCTCGTAGCGGGCCATCATCACCCGTCACTGGGAGACCGAGACAGCTGTCCAGACCCAGCACCACGAGCTTGCCTTTTGAGCCGATTACAGAACTGCCAACACCTGGGTCGTTCGATGCAACTCCCGAAGTTCGGGATGCTTCACCCGCAAGCTATTTTAGAGCTAAGCAGGTGCAGACATCGCCAGGGAGTAGGATATCGCCAATCCCCGTGAGCAACGCTTCCTGGAGCAACTTCAGTTCTGTCGGTGCCGCAAACGATGAGGTTCTCGAAGAATTTGACGATCATGACAACGAAGATAGCCCGAAGAAGAGGCGCTCGATGATCAAGAGAGCTTCCGTGGCTTCGATCGAGGCCCATTCGAGATCAGAGCTGAACACAATCCAGATACCTGTCGTGTCCAGACGGTCTAGTCTCTCAGTCCCACCCACCGCTGAGCCAGCCAAGGAACAGTTGGTGGACGAGTTCGACAGTGATCAAGAGGACTTTGGCGGTGAACCACCCGCATTTGGACTGCACCCACCGACAGTACGTTCCGATACAGAGAGAAGTAACATCGGCAAAGTCGTTGGAACCTCGAAACCTCCTCCCCTCAACCTCGAAGTCCACAAGCGTCGTTACGTTATCGAACCTGAGGCTACGCCTAGAGCTTCACAAACCAACCGCAGCATTTCCCAGCCAGAGACGGCTAACAAGGGACACAAGCGTAACACGTCGAATGCTGAACAGCTGGATCGGCATGTCAGCCGGGTTCTGAACACTCTGCCATCACGCATTGCCTTCAAACCCTCTCTCTCGCTCCCATCCCGTGAACCATCCCCTGCACCAAACACCGCTTCTGGTCCCTCTCGACCACGTCCTGTGTTGTCGGGCAAACCCCCTCGTACTGGACTCACTCTGTCAGCCGCTCAATCTGAGATGACATCTAGAAAGGTCAACGCAAACGATGCGGATGGTAAGATGTATTACCTGACGCAAGAAGGAAAAGAACAACCGATCAAGCTGTTCGTCCGTCTTGTTGGTGAGGGCGAACGTTGTATGGTTCGTGTAGGAGGTGGTTGGGCTGATCTCGGCGAATACCTACGTCAATACGCAGAGCACCACGGCCATCGTACTTTTAGTGACGGTAAGCTGGAAGTGGGTGGCACACGTGTTGGTGGAGGCACCAAGATTCGCACACCACTCAGCAGACCTGGAAGTGTCCTCGATCGTCCAGACAGCAGTATGAGTCTACGAAGTCGCTCGTCTTTCGGCGCTGTTGGGGCGCCAATGCCAGTGGATATGCTGCACAGCAGTCCTTCGGCCACTACTCAACCCATTGACCTTACGCCTACTACCACGCGCAATGGTGGCTACCACACTCCAACCGGATCTGTCAAGAGTTCTTCACGCCCCTCCACCGCGGACACTTTCTTGAATGCCTCTCCTTCGTCATGGTCAGGTCAGGAAATCGGTCTTGCAGGCCCCTCAGCCAAACACTCACGCGGTAATCGTGAGCTTGACGAGCAAAAAGCACGCTGGGTTGAGGAAATGATGAGCCGAGCCAAACACGCCAGCAGCGTTGAGAGAAAGAAGAGCGAAACCGATCGCGCCGCCTGGGCGGATATGGGAAAAGTCGGTGGCACACGCCGCATGATGTTCCGCCACAAGACTGGAGGAGAGAATGGAAGTGGCTAGAGTCTACATCTCCTCCGACTCTGATGATTTTTGCTTGGTTGATGCTTGGTTCCTCTCCTATTGCCTCTTGTGGTTTTGTGTTTCTGAAATGGCGTTGGTTTCGATCATGGCAGCGCCTTTGTATGTTACACACGACCAGTTTTTTCTTTCTTTCTTTTTCTGTTTACTTTTAGAGTTGTCTCTTTGTTCTTTTTGCGTTTTTGGCAAAAAAACAGGAGTGGAGCACAATCCAAAGCAAAGCGGTAGCAACAGTACAATGCCAGGTTCTTAAATAGCGTTACAACCAAGAACGTTCTTTCTTCTTGTTGCTGATGTACCCTGCTCTTTCCTCTCTGTGACGGTTGCATTTCTTGGTTGCTCTTACCGTCTGTGTCTTCCAGCACGCGGAAGCAATTATTGGCATGATTTTTATTTTTGATGATTAAACATACTGTTATAATTATGCTTGTATATGAGTAACGCTAACAGTTCTGGGTATGGAAAACAAAGATGTTTGCAGAACATGAACCTGATCTCACAGAGTATGTTGAGAAATGGCAAAAAGGATTACTGCTGTCAATGACTTTGGGGGTGCAGAGATCCTCGGTGAACTGCTCCCCCTCCTCGTGCTAATGGCGGTGTGTAGAGTCCGTGATGGGGTTGCGGTGGATGTTGAAGATTGGTTTGCCAGCCATCAGCGGGGTTAAAGGCTGGCATGGGCTGCATCTCAGCAATGTGCTGATTGGTGAGTTGATGGTACTGAGCAGGTACCGCCGGCATAGGGGGAGCAGGATGGTTAGCAGCAACATATCCCATAGGATGAGCAGAGTCTCGTCGAGGGTCCACCAGTGTCGAGTGAGGCATCAAACTGGTCTTGAAGCTTGCTTGTTCTGAAGAGGGCATGACCGCGACTCCGGGCGTATGAACATGGCCAGGAGAAGCATCGGCTTTGGATCGAGTGAGGTCGGTTTGGAGGCCATGGTCTTCGAGGAGGAACATACCAGTAGCTCCCATGACAGGCTCATGCAGGAAATCATGGTCACGCAGCCGTTGACCCATATCCCAGTCAAAGGGGTTGCGAGGCATACCCTCGTGACTGTGCTGTATATTCATGGGTGATATGCCTTCCGCGTTCATCGACCGTTTGCGTGTCTCGGATTGTTGTCTGAGACACGTCAGACCATCCGTGATCCGAGACATGGCCAGTCCTGTCAGCTGATGCATTCCTGCCTTGTCCATTTCGACAAATACCATGTATGCTTTTTCTACTCTTCCAATATGTTCGATGCTCTCGCGGTCAATGCCGTCAAGCAATAGGATCATACAGGCATTGAAGGCTTGTTGGCCAATCGTCCAATCGACGAGCGCAGATGGAACGCGTTTGTGGAAGAATTGGAATGCGTCCAGTAGTGCTAGACAGGATTCTATTACTAGCGGTCTACCTCGCGGCACCATAGGAGATGGCGAGGGTGTATATGATGTCTGAGGGAGAGAGTTATCGGGAACGTTGGCGAATTGAGGGTAGCCCGGTGAACGTGGTCGATAGTCTGGGCTCTTTCGGTTGTTCTCGATGCGTTGGCGATTGAGCAAGATGATGTAGTTGTGAATGCTGCAGTAAGATACTATAGAAAGTATGGTTAGTGGTACGTGCTTGAAGTCATAGAACAGATATATATCTTACTCGCCGCCCTTGTCTCCATGGGCCATTCGGGAATTGCTGTTTTCTCATCAATCCAGGATTTGTTGAACTGCAGAGGTTCTGGCATTGTATCCCACAAAGCAATCAGCCGATCAGTGTACATGTCAATCTTCGAGTCCGTGAGCTGATTACTGCTCAATATCTGTCGTCCATGGATCGTGAGCTGGTCAAAGAATTCACTCAGTCGCAAGGCCACCAGATCCGTTGTGAGGGGGTCAGGAGGTGGACAGTCTCCAACCCCCGAAATGCCTAGAGGCCGACCAAGCGTCATCGCATACTCCTGATCCATATGTAGTAGCCACCACCAAAGGTTTCTGCGGATGGTAGATTCACGGAGTGAGGGTGCTGGATCAAGGAAGCGAGGATTGCGATGCAGACCGACAGAGTGAGCGAGTCGAATTGTGAGACCCGAGAAAGACCAAGCATCGAGAAACCGACCACTGTTGGTCAAGTAAGGGGCGAGCATGATCATGACTTTGATACATTTCAGAGTGGGACGACTGGTGAAGGATGCTAGACGGAGTGCTTGCATCGCCGCGACGGCTAGGGGATGTTAGCAAGAAGAAGAGAAGTTACGAATATGCCAAGCTTACAGAATATCTCGCCCTTGCGACTGCCGTTTTGAGGTGTGCTTGTTTCTGCTTCTTTGCGACTTCCGAATGTGTCCAGTTGCACTCCCAAAGCTAGCGCTGCGAATATGAGTGCGAGTAAGTCCGGAACCTTCTCAGCGTTCTCTTCGGCGTTTTCGAGAAAGCGCTCGACTTCTTTCTGTGCCAAATCGTCAGGTACATAAGGGAATGCAAAACCTCGGGCCTTCTGGCTGAAGACGTCAAGGTAGTGATAGAGCTCGTCGCGGGAAGGCAGACATTGTAGCAGACCTTGCGTACGCGACATGGCAGGCCATAGTGTTGGGAAAGGGTACATGGAATCATGGGCTGCATACATGTCGGCCGCTCGAGGCATTGCATGAGATAGCGATTTTGGTTCCACTTGAAGACTCGCAAACTAGGGGGTCTGTCAGTCAAATCCACAAGGTTGTGACATATGTGTCGCACTCACATCAGCTATGACACTCGCCAACCCTGGAGATCCGAAATAGATGCTGTCAATCTGCTCGCTCGCGCGAAACCGTCGCTGGCGGTTCGACTGTCTTGCAATGGAGTTTGTTCTGACATTGAGAGAACCTTCTTCGGTCTCACTGCCTTCCGACAGCGAAGACCTCTCGGCCAACAGACGTTCTTTCAGTCGTTGGTTTTCAGCTCGCAGTCTTCGAAGTTCGAGAGACTGTTGAATTGGTCCGAATTCAGCGCCCTCTCCAAGGACAAAGTGGCACTCTTTGGGAAGACCCCTGGCACAACAAGCCGAGCATGGTTTCGTGCGATCACACTATAACAATAAGCTTAGATTTTGACAAGTTTGTAAGTGCCTAGGGTTTGGGAAAACTTACTTTTACTTTGCGTTCTCGACATTTAGTGCAACTCAGGAGTTGACGTGGTTGGATCTGCTTCTTAAGTCTCTTATCTGAGGCAGACAGGAGGGACCTTTCGGCCCGTGACGAGGACGAAGACAAGGCTTGCGAAGTATGGGTAATGGTCGGAATACCCGTTATTTCCCATGGGTTTGGTTGCTCCATCAGAAGTCTAACAGATTGCTCATGACCCTAGTTCGAGGGATTCGAATGATTAACATAGTCAGTCCTTTCACTATGTCAAAGCACCCTCTGTAAAACCACGGATGCTATGGCGGCACGTCAGCATGAAACGACGCACCAGAAGGTTTGACCTATGCTTTTTGAGCGGCGGGGCTAAGACTGTTAAAGGAGAATGAACTAACGACAACAGTGATGAGGCCCACATCCCCATTTTTGGATAACGCAATAACGCAACTATCTGGACTTGATTCCGAGCTTCCAAGATTCAGAAGACACCTGTCAACCGTCCCGGATGGCTGAGACTCTGGGGAACCACGATCATCGAGTCAAGAAGCTGAGATGAACAAACCATATTTGCCTATTCAATCAGGTGTTTGCAGATCTGCTCGCGGATCAGTGTTGTCTACTATCATGCGGACGGACAATCAACGATTTCGCATCTACATGAATCTGTACACTAGGTCTGCAGGATTCAGGTGATCGTGATCGTGATGATAGTACATAGTGACTGGGAGGCCTAGACTCGTCAGGATCATGCATTCAGAGCGCCATGATCCTGCGAGTCGGGTGTTGATGATGGTGGTGGGTGGTGTCAAGGGTCGGATCCGAGGCTACGGTTAGAAATCGATCAAGAAGCGCCACATACCTTGGAACGAAAACCCTGATCAGGGACGCTGCTTCGCAACAGGCCAATGTCTCTCGTTCTCTCTGCTTCCAAGACAACTTGGAAAAAGACATGTAACTTAGTCTTGCAAAAGGCCGATCATAATACACTTTCGGCTTTGACCGAAGGTCTGAGAGTAACGACCAAGTTGGCAGTTGGTCCCAGAAGACGGTTGGAACAACCCCCCATCGTGGCCCGCTTAATTGCCAGAGCCGCAATGCTGCGACACGATACCGAGACGCTACCATAAAGCTACCATGGGTGCAGTATGTAGCCGGCGAGGTCTTGATTCTGTAGAAACATGGGAACTTCGAAAGCTCATCCCCATGAGCAGGTTCATACTGTACGGTGCTCTTCAGCGATTAATTGCTGGCGTGATGGCTGCAAGGTGCTTGCTAATACGTTCGCAAATTACAATGCACGTGGAAGGGACAAAGTCCTAACTCATACAGGTGCAGTCGCAGAGCAAGTGGTGCTACCATGTGCAGCATGGCTTGCAGACTGAAGAGCGTCATGAGAAAGTGGTTGTTTGACTCGTGCGAATGTCCTTGGTCTCTAGCGATAGGACACGTATGTAGCAGCTTTGGCCGGCGGCGGCGGCGGTGTGGTGCAGTGTCGTTTTTTAGCAGCATGGACAACGAAGAACGTCTACCTTCTCCAATAGGTGGAAGTTGTGACTAATTGACCCAAGTACTAATTCAATAGTCGGTTGCGTGCCGGCGCAAGTAAAGGTTAGCTCAAGGCCCATCCCGTTTGGGTATAATAGGGTAGGTACACAACGGTCGTCGTTCCCATGCACGTCCATTCCTCATGGAGATGCTCGGAACGAACGACTTGGCGTGAGTCGAGCCCAATAGGACGCGACCATTTGAATCATCTTGGGGTCGGAGTCCCCGTCGACCAGATCGCTGGCTTTGCCGTTGAGACAACGCTCGTAGGGCTCTGTCAAACAAATGAGCATAACTTTGTATGGAAGGTACAAGGAAAGTGGTGGCTTGGTTGTAACGATGGCGCTTGCCTCGCCCCATCTCGTTTGTAGCTGCGAGACGGGATACAAGAGACCCGTCTGATCTGCGTTCAAGAATCGCCATGCGAGCGAACCCCTGACCAAGGTCTCCACGACGGTACAATATACTGGTCCGAGAAGGATCCAAGGATGCAGGTTGTGATGGTGCGCGTCTTCTTTCGACCAATTATACACACAAGACTTGGCCCTACAGCAGCCGAATGCGCCCTGTGGTTAAGCGGACGCGGTTGAGGCGCAACGTCATCTCGAGGTCTCACGTTCTTAAATCCCAATTACCAGCACGTGAAAGGGCAGACTCACCCTCCCGTCCTCCCGCATCTACCTGTTTCCTCATTGTCTGTTTGCCTATACTACCCCCCATAATGAAAGCATTCACTAAGCACAGGGAGTCTGTCAGTCAGGCGATCTTCCTGGTTGAAACGACTAACGTGAGCGACTAACGTGAGCCAAGGCTTACCCGGACTTCCGGTGCGCGCTCCTGCGTTCCACAGCTCTTGTACGCTCACCGTTCATGAGGGTGTATACCGGTCAGATTGACAAAAGGTTAGGGTTTTTGACGAGCATGTTGAAACATGGTGTCACCACCAATAATGTCGCAAGAAAAGAGAATCATCGCAGTCGCGAACTCATCTGGAGCTGGGCTTGGCACGAATACTTCGCTGGCAGTGACATTCAGGCACCCCTCACAAGAAAAAGACGAGATTAAATGGTTCGCGTATCCGTATTCGGTTCTGTATGACTTTTTGTGTCGGTGTGCACATGACCATATCTATACCTAATCTATCCTTCCCAGCGATCGACCAAACGTACAGGCTTGAATAGGATTCTTCGCATGAACACATCGATATTCTCAATCTCACATTCCCATGTGTCACCTGCCTTGGCCTCGCCAAGTCCGAACCCTTGTGGCTGACTCATTGTAGCACCGAGACTGAACTCTTTGACGATGACAGCAAGCTCGTTTCTCTGACCATTAGGCTGCATGTGTACGTAAGCGTTCATGGTAGCTGGCAGCTCACACTCTTTGTAGTTGAAGGCACGGAAAAACACTGTAGCCTGCCAGTGTTCTTCAGCATAGGTAGTCGCGCGACGGATCATCGACTCGCGAGGCTGTAGTCCCTTTGCTATGAGATTGAGGGCACCACTCGAGAAAGGCAGTGTCTTTGCGTTGACAAGAAAATCGAGCTGAGCACCTGCTTTCGCTTCTGCACGCAGGGCTGCTTCAATCTGCCAATGTGTAATCATATCACCATACCTACGAAGCGGTGATGTAGCCTTGCTATAATGGGATATACCCAAGACTCGATGGTGCAAAGGCTTTGTGGTCAGAACAGTAGAACCGGAGTTTGAAAGATATTCAATGGCAAGGTGCATAGGAGCTTCGCCATTGTTCTTCTCTGTAGCTGGAGCCAGTACCTCGTCATAGAATTTCTTCGCGTCGTTGGTGTCGGGACTGAGTACTGTTCCTCGATAGATAATAGGAATGTTGCGTTCTGCACACCATGATGCACCGATTTCACATGCTAAAAGCATGAGCTCGCGAACAAGAATGTCTGAGACTCCTTCGCCAGAAGAGAACCACGAAGTTAGTGCTTTCGTACGGAACTCGACGATGGGATCACCTTCCACGTATCTTGCCTTGATTCTGGATGGATGCTCCCATGGCAATCCAGGGCGTCTGGCGTTATGCCAGACGTTTATTTCGGGTCGATTTGAATCCAGGAAAAGACCTCCAGCCATGCGGCGCTTTTCCTGACGTTTCTCGGCAAGCATTTGCAGTTTCTTGAGCATCTCAATCTCGTGGTCGAGCAAATGCTTGCCGGTTTTCTTGGGTTCGTGGTGAGGTAGTTCGCCACCGATCCTCAGGACGACATCTGGCATCAAACCAGCTGCAACACCAACTATACGTGCTGCCTCGGTAGGAGTCAAAAACTTCACATTTCGAATGAAGCCGGGCTGGATCTTCTGCTCAACCGTCTCACCTTTGGAGTTCAGTCTGGCACTGAAAGTTAAAACAGGACGTTCGGCCTGTAAACTGAAATGCTTTTTTGTCGACCATCTCGGCAACATGACAAAGGCACGCTCCGGCATATAGATCGTTTCGGTCATGTGTCGTGCCATCTTAGCAAGAGGACTGTCGTGGTCGAAGAATGCGGTTGGATTGGCGATGTGAACATGAACCCAGTGTTCACCATTTCCAGCATCCTCCACTGAAACGCCGTCATCAATCTCATGAGCACCTTCGCCATCGATACAAAAGACTGTGAGATTTCCCCAGTCCTTGCGTAGGTGCGCCATCGAGTCCACAAAACCGGGCTTTTCGTCCATGGCCATGACTTTAGTCATGAGTTGCTCAAGGGGCTTGGAATGCTGCGAGGAGGGCAGAAGCAGATGGCTGTCGAAACGTACTCGGTTCTCGTGAGGAGTTAGTACGCCAATTTCTTGCAAAAAGGTGAAGCCAGCTTTTGGGTCCAGCCTATGTTCCTGATACATTCCAGTTGCCTGCAGCATGAGAGGAGGCAGGGCCTCAATACGAGGAAGGCCCAGGAATAAGCCAGAGCACGACCATGCTTCGAAGAACTTGATCAGCTCGCGGTCGGAGTCGTCGAACTCGGTTGTGAAGTCGTATTGCATGGCATCTTCCTTCTCGATGTTGAAACGCTTTTTGCTGATGCCCACACGACCAAAAGTGGTTACATCGCGAAGTTCACGGCTTTTTTCGATCAGTGACTTTGCTTTATGGATGAAGTTGACAACCTTTTGCCCATTTGGCGAGAACTGGTGGTTCGAGGATTTGCCCGCTGCAAAAGTTGCCAGATCGTCTTGCCATGCTCTGAGCCAATTGCGTACTTTTTCGACGTTTGCTACCTGTTCTTTAGACCGAATTTGAATGAACCCAGTGATGCGATGACTTCTTCGATCGTGCCCGAAAGCAAATCCTCCTCGAGAAAGAGCTTTGCGGACGGCATAAATCTTCCCTTGCCAGGTGTCATTGTCCTCCCCCTTGCTGTGTCCCAGGAGGCGGGTGGTTATCAGGTCGAGTGTTCCAAATTTGAGATCGGTGGGATGGGCTAGAGAAAGATGAGCGCCATCGAGAGTGGTGGCGTTTTGGCGGTAAATCTCTTCGGTTTTCCTCTGAAATTCAAGCATTCTTGTGATTAGAGGAGCTGAGACATTCCTAGGAACACTGAGATCAAACATGTGGGCCCTGTCCAGCAACTCTTCGGTAATGCCAGAGTCAGGGAGATATGATATGATAGGCTCAACAAGGCTTGGAGACACAAAATCAGGAACGGCGTGCTGAATGTTTCGTTCGGTGCCATGAATCCATTTTCCATGAATGGTGTAGAACTGAGACTGTGCAGGCCTTCCAACTCTTCGTACAAAGATAGCAAGTATGGGTTCTCTTTCGGAGCGAGGGAAATCGAGCAAGACCAAGTCGCCTCTTCGCAAGAAACGATGGTGCGGATCCCAGTCTTCGAGGTTGCCCGGGGTCATCAGACGAGAAGAGTCTTCGCGTTCGTTTTCGACATGTTCGTCTGGCCGGCGGAAGTTGTCGACGTCACCCAAGCGAGTGAAATTGTTTGTTTGTTCGCCCGAGGCGTCTACATCGTATTCGTTGTTGATGTCTGTTTGCTGGTGGCCATTTTCTTGGTGCCATTTTCGCAGTTGATCTCGTATGCCGCCACTCCGAGGAGTGTCAGGAGATTCTAATCGATCGAGAGATTGAATTGCAGGGTTGTATGCAGGCAGGTCTGAGGTATTTACAGAGTCAAGAAGTGGTCGATCTAATCGCTTTAAAGAAGTTAGAGGATTTCAAGGACACATAAAGGGGAGGTGTACCCTTGACTGAGAAGAGAAGAGGGCGCTGGAAGCGCGGTGTTTCGGCAAGGATATGCGATTACGAAGGGACCTTGTAGATGTCGGCGAGATGTGATGTTTCAAGGCGCAACTCCAGCACATTTTGGCAAGGTCTGGACGGCGTCGCACCGCGTCGCTGCGCAGACTGAGCATGACGATGGACTCGGCGCTGACAACAGTGCCTTGAGACGCAGATTGAATGGTCTGCAACTAGCGTATGACGGCAGTCAGAAGGTGGGAGTGTGGTCAGAAATGTGGCAATAGCGAATTCTTGAGTCTTGAATCTTCACATGCTCGATCATCATGTTTCCAAAGACTCGCGATAAGATAACCTTCAGCACAGACCAACCCTCAAAGCTGTTCCTCCGTGTCCACCGAAGCTTTCTCTCTTTTCCTTCTCAAACCAAACAATTGCAAAAGGTCAGTACTCTCTCTAATTATTTGTTGCTTTCATTCTGGTGTTATATGATGAGTCAAGAAAAAAATAGCATGTATTATCTTAGCATCCTCCGGGGTCTAGACGATGAGAAAATCTTGAGACTGATTGTTTCCTCCTACCCACCTTCTCCCATCTTCAACTCTCTCGCCATGCGCAAACCTGCATTCCACTCAATGCTAACTTTGCAAAAGACAGCCATCATGTCGACGTCAAGGCCGCCAGCTGGTCATTTCAGCATTCTTTACTTCGCCTCTGCCGCATCCTTCACCAACAAATCATCCGATGACTTGGTAGCCCCTATGAAGCTCTCGACACTGTTTGATCAGCTCGAAGACATGTACCCTGCAATCAAACAACGAATTCTGCACAGCTGTGCTCTCACTGTGAATTTGGAATATGTAGATATTCAGGCAGATGGTGATATGCTCATCAACGAGGGAGACGAGGTTGCTATCATCCCACCCGTGAGCTCCGGATGAGCAACCTGTGCTGCAAATTGCTACATATCACTGCAGCTGGAACTGCCATCCGTAGTGCACACGTCTCGGGTCTGTGACACTGGCGGAGAAAGGACAGATTTGTGTAAACCGTATAACTTAGCCAGACTCTGCGGCTGCCCAAGTGTTGACAATGCAAGCTTGACGATCCGAAGGGTGTCGTGTCATTCATTCACGTCGTATCTGATCGAGCACACGACTTGTCCTCCTCGGACGGTGCGCTGGGAGAAACGGGCGAGAAACGGCACAAGCAGCGTCATAGAGAGTGTGGCCCGTGGGGAGGTTTCTTGTACTATTTTGGGACGACTTGGCTAGGATCGGGATCATGATATTATTATTCGAGGACAGAGGGCAGTTCGAGATTTCTGTAACAAGTGGATTGCTTAGTCGACAAGGACCGTGGCGCTCGGCTGATTGCAGAGCAAGATATTGACACCGTTATCAAGAGTCAGCTACCTACTCGTATATACACCAGTGACCAGCCTCCACTCGTCGAGGAAACGCTGCTCCCAACCTCGGGGCTGTCAAACGTTGGTTGGATCCATCCTTCTGCGACAGACAAAGACACACATGCCGCCGTGAGACGGGCGCTCCTGTTCACACATGCTCATGCTCGTGGACCAGACCTGAGATTGAGCAACAAGATGCGATGCAGCCCTCTGTCGTCGGCGCTGGCCCTCGGCTGCGCCGTCCTGTCTGTCCTGCCGTCGCCAGGCTCGGCTGCCTTCATCACCTTCGACAACTGCCTGGACCAGAACATCCGCGATTCGACTCCTCTACATCTGCAGTTCGTCCCGCTCTTTGTCGACGCGCGCTTCAACACGTCCGATCCGAGCCACAATCTCAATGTCACCATCTACGGCAATGTCAGCGGCCAGGCCACTCAAGGCAACTACCCGCCTCCCACTGACCCGTCATGGAATGATACAAACGACGATTTCGGCAAGATAGTCGACCTTTCGCCCTCCAACAACAGATACTCGACTCTCTTCCAGCGCTACCAGGTCCTCACCTTTGACGCCTACGAGGCCGACCCCAGCCGCTTCTGCAATTCGACCGTCAACGACTCGTGTCCCTTGGCCCCTTCCTTCTTCGCCAATCCTTACGATCCCTACGACCTCTCGGCCTTCTCCGTTAGCCATGACTTCTATAGCTCGTATGCTTTCGCAACCATTGCCACCACCATTTCCGCACAGTCCGGTGACGCAGGCGCTCCACACATTGCTTGCATTTCTGCCAACATCACTCCAGCTCTCGGTCACACCTTGTCTGGCCTGCTGACATACCTTCCTGTCGCCATCCTCATACTTGTAGCCATCGCGACCGCTGCTGCCGGCATTTACTCTCCTTGGGGTTCAACCGACCCCTTCAAATGGACTACAAACTATGGCCGTGATCAGGATCTGCTGCGTCTTGTGACGCCTGGTTTTGGTGACTGCTTACAATACATACAATTTATCTTCTTGACGGGTGCGCTGAGCCTCAACTACCCTGGCTATTACGCACCAGTCACCAAGCAGGTGAGCTGGTCCGCTCTGCTTTTCAACACGAGTTACGTCTCTCACGGACACGGCACCCAATCTCTTCAGGACGGGATATATATCACCAATGGAACCTACGGCATGACTCGCATGAGCCAACTCGTGGGCATGACTGCAGTGCGTGACATCTGGGCGTGCATGGCTGTCTGGTTGCTCGTCGTTGCAGTTGCTGTTGTCCTCCTCTGTCAGCTGGCCTTCCTCTTGCGCTGGGTCATTCGCATTCTCGCCAACAGCCAGCAAGAAGATCTTCGGAAGAAGAATTGGCCCTTGAGTGGTGGTATGGTAGTGCGTATTATCTTCAACTACTTCCTTCTGCCCATTGTTGCTATCTCCATGTTCCAATTGATAGTGGCTGCGCGATCGCCTGCTTCTGTGGTTGCCATGGCCGTCATACTTCTACTTGCTATCATCGTCCTTGCTCTCTGGATCCTCAACCTTATCTTCCGCACCAAGCCACGCGCCTACCTGTTCGATGATCTTCCAACTGTTCTGCTCTACGGTCCACTTTACAACACCTATTCTGACGAGGCCGCTCCCTTTGCTCTCATTCCTGCCATTCTCACCTTCATTCGAGGCATCGCCATCGGCGCGGTACAGCCTTCGGGCATTGCACAGCTGGTTATTATGGCCATTTGCGAAGTTATCCTCATATTAACACTCCATGCATTCCGTCCTTTCCATTCGCCAACCCACATGAACGCCTATCATACATTTTTTGCTTCTGCAAGACTCGCGACCGTTCTCCTTATGGTTGCGTTCGTGCCATCTCTGGGTGTCACTGAGGCGCCTAAAGGCTGGATTGGCTATGCTATTCTTTTAATTCATGGTATAGTCCTTATCTTTGGCTTCTTCATGAACGCCCTACAGACTCTGCTAGAAGTTTTCGCCCGTATGGCAGGCGCAGGAGGTGATCCTCAGCATGGAGCACAGAGAGGAGGTCTGATATCGTTTGGTTGGCGTCAGCTTCGCAAGCGGCAACCAGGTAGGCAAGCAAATAGACCTGGTAGCATGATGTCTGATGCTGCTATCTTAGCCAACGACTCGGACGCCAAATCGCTCAACCTCATGGGAGGACGATCGAGAAGCATGTCTGCCAGCTCCCAGATGATGCTTAGCCAGCACTTATCTGACAATCATGCTAGTGGCGGTTTCGATCACTTCGCTCAGTCTGAGTATGCGTATACTCCAACGATGGAAACGCCGGCTACTCCTTATAGTGCCGTTCCACCATCTGCCAACTCTGCTGCAGGAGCTGGTAATCCTGGCAAGCGTCCAGTTTTGGGCATAAAAACAGAACAACCCCTGTCGGATCCGTACTATCGGGCACCTCGGCCACGCAGGAATACCAACGACCCATATACTCCAGGTGCTAGGAGCCGACACTCAACAAGTGGTGATTGGAATAGGCTACCGTATCAGGATTCTCCAGATCATTCAGGCGGTGTTGACGATCTCGGAGAAGGTGGCTCAATTGTGCCTCCTTACCTACGCACTCAACACAGAGGTGGCTCGGATCCAGATTTGGCAGATTTGACGCCTAGAGAGAGGACTGACTATGCTGTAAGAGAAGTTGATTTCTATTATGGTGTCAGAGGTCCAGCTCTCTCGAACGCACCAGCAAGAAAACTCAAGACCGGACCCGCCGATCCTGTAGGTCCTGTCTCGTCTGCGACCACTTGGTTCCAGCGTCTTGTCGGTGGGAAAAGGAAAGACAAAGGAAAAGGATTTGAGGTTGTCCGCAGTTCTCGCATGCCTGCAAACATGACACGCGAGCCTATAGAGGACGAGGAAGGGCAAGAGTTGCAGACTTCGCCGCCCATGAACTACCAGCCATACACGGACTCACCAGATCCACAAACGATGGGTGGCGCTCGTAGGTCCCAGAGTCCCGAGGGATACGGGGACATGGGCAGCCGACTTGGTGGAACTTGGAACAATATGGAAGCCGAGGAGTCGGACGCAGAGAGCGACATTACGAATACTCGACCGTCTTCTCGGCCATCTTCTCGACCATCTTCGCCGCCTTACCTTCGACCTATATCTCGAACTGGTAGCATCAAATTCGACGAAGATGACAAGCCAGTGAGAGTGCCCCCGAGTGCTCCCGACAAGGATTATTTCCCAGCATCGCCACCGCCGCGTCACCCATTCCATGTAGGCAACAGTGTCGGCGACAACGGAAGGCCCACCAGTATGGGCACAGTACAACAGCGTGTGACGAGCGACAGCGTTTTCCAGAGTGCAGGGGTTGGCGAAGGGAGCATAGCGGAGATTGTAACCAACGATCGAACCATGAGCATGGAATCCCGATACGCACCACGATGATTGCGGGACGACTTATAGTCATTCAATTCCATTGCGTGATATTCTTTCTACCTTTTTAGTTGGCAGGTTTTTATAGTCCAGCAGCGATGGAGTTGGTGGCAAAAGTTGAGGGTTCAACAAACGGATATCGCATGTACATAGTATAAGTAGCGTGGCGTTCATTTGGTGTATTATTCTATTAGATGGTCATATTCACACAAGTCATTCATACGAACGCCTATCAGTCTCTGTAGCAATCAAATCATGGACACTAGGCGAGCCTCGGAGTGAGGAGGTATGAGATAAGCGATGGTCGAAGCTTCGGGCCGCGACTTCTGTCACAAGCTCTTATTCATATCAGGCCAGCCCACCGCTACTCAACTCCGAGCCTCCTATATGTTCTGCTTTGTTGTAGTTCTCTGCGTCTACTGTGTTTGACCTCGATAATATCTACGCAGAAATGACCGATGAAGTTGTTGTTCCACGATGGCAGCCGGACGATGAGCTCTCGGCATGCTCTATCTGCGGGAATTCCTTCACCTTTCTCAACCGAAGACATCATTGTAGAAGATGCGGCAGGCTCGTTTGTGGACCTTGTTCGCCTCATCGCATTACAATACCGCGCCAGTACATCGTGCACCCTCCAGAAGACACCTTGAACCCTGATGGCGGCACCAGAAGCCGAAGCAGTACAGGACCTTCTGACTACCCTGATAATCCGGCTTTGGGTGGTGGAGAGACTGTCAGAGTCTGTAATCCTTGTGTACCCGATCCAAACTATGGACCTCCGCCTCAGCAGCAGGATGAACAGAGATCACCGCCACCTTCAACTCGGTCACGTGCTGTGACTTATGCCGCACACCAAGAGACAACCTCAGGCATAAGTTTTGCCAGGTTACTTGGCTCGTTGAACGTATCAGATTCAGGTCAGGCCACGTGCCAATCTGCGCCTCACAATGCTCGGACACTGAGCGATTTTCATGGTACCCCGCCTCAATCAACAGATAGACGAGGATCGTATCGCCCACAATTACATACAGCGAGGTATCAGGCTTTGAACAGTGTACCTCAGCGTCCGAGGTCATCGACTCATGGACTTCGCACCCGCTCAGACAACGATACTACACATCTATCACGAACACGATACCGTTCTTCCTCGCATACACCAACGACAGTCGCAGCTACACAGGCCGCAAAGGTCCAAATGCAGCGACCGCAAGGTCGGGAAGTATTGGGAGAGGAAGATGAATGCCCTGTGTGTGGTACCAGGAATTATCCGTTTGGCACAGATGACAGCAGCGGCACGAGCGAGGAAAGGGAACGACATGTTCAGTTTTGCATTTCGAGCCATCTAGCAGGGCCCAGCCACGGAGCAACACCAGCACAAACACCAGATCAGACAGGATCAGGCGAGAACGAAACCATGCCTATTGGCAGCGTGCCACAGCGAGCGGCAAACATGCTCGGGGCCAATACGGCGAGGCAGCGGATGCTAGTGTATCATGCAACAGAGAAAGACTGTTTTGACGAAGACGGAAATGCACAGGAGTGTATAATCTGCTTTGAAGAGTTTGAGGAAGGAGCTGAGATGGGCAGATTGGAATGTCTATGCAAATTCCACCGAGCGTGCATTAAAGGGTGGATGGAGACACGAGGTCGAGGCACGTGTCCAACACATCAATTGCATGATTGAGGAATAAGGAAGCGGGTCGACTCTACCATGATAGTCTTCCTCCCAAGCGAATAGACAGCAAGCTATATTGGCGTCACGAATAAAAGACAGGCTCGCTTGTTCGGAAAGTAGAAGAAAGGACGCAGATGAAATGGGAAACATCGAGGTGAAAGTACTCGTAGAGTGGGCAGTCACGCATTGGAAGAGTCGAGAGCTAAGGGCAGGTGGACCGTGCGCGCCTTCCCTCCAGTCAGCAGCTTCTGAGCTTTTGGCACTCAGACGCGTCTTGGACCCGTAGGATAATTGCATACAGTCGCCTCTGTCGGCACCATGAGCGCGCAACCCATCGATCCGCGTCTGGAGGCCAGTGACGCCGTCCAGGCAGCGTATCAAGCACAAGCACAGGCACAAGCTCAAGCAGCTCAAGCACAAGTGGCTCAAGCACCAACGCGGCATCAACCTGCTCCGTATCCCGCGCCGGCGCTGACGCGCTCCGACTCTCAGATCAAGCTGTACAGAGATGCCGCGCAGACTGCCCAGCAGGCCCAGGATGTCTCTCAGCCCTACTATGGATACGCCGCCGCCCTGCCGACCGCTCATTCTCCCAGCGACGAAGATGGTGACCGACGCACAAGCGCTGGCGGCCCCGATCTGCTTGACATGAGCCCTGCCGGTCCTGGTATGCTCGCCGCCGATGCCAAACGTTCGAGAGCCTGTGAGGCCTGTCGCGGTCTCAAGGTGCGCTGTGACATGGACAACAGCGGACAGCCGTGCAAGCGCTGCGCCAAAGCTGGTCGTCAGTGCATCGTCACCCAGCCTAGCCGCCGTCGCCAGAAGAAGGCCGACACACGTGTTGCCGAACTTGAGAAGAAGATCGATGCCCTTACCCAGGTTCTGCACCAACAGCAGCAGTCCCACCAAGTCCCATTTCAATCGCCTCTCCAGCCCGACGCCTATCCTCCGCCCACATTTGACCCCAACCGACACGAAGCACCTCTCGCCGACGTCGATTATGAAGCTGACGACCGTCGCAAGCGCAGACGCCTTGACGACCCGTCCAAGCCATTGTACGCGACCATTTACAACGAGTACGGCGAGTATGTCAAGCAACGCGTTCGCCAAATCATTGACTGGCACTCGTGCTGCACAATCTTCGCCCACTTCAAAGATCGCCTGGTTCCTGAGTTCCCTGCCGTTGTGCTGCCCGCCGATGCCACTCCCGAGTCGACACTTGAAAATAAGCCTATTCTGTTCTTGTGTATCACTGCTGCTGCTTGCTTCAGATTTGTCGAAACTGAAATTCAAGATGCTTTGACAGAAGAGGTGTTTGACGTGCTTGCCACTGCCGTCATCCGCAAAGGCCTAAAGAGCCTCGAGATCATTCAAGGTCTGCAGGTTGCCTTCCTCTGGCACAAGCCTCCAGATCGTCCCGCTCAGGCAAACTTCTACATGCTCATCCACATGGCTGTTGTCATGGCTCTCGACGTCGGTCTTGGAAAGCGTTTCAACCCGAACAAGGTCAAGCGTGGATTCGGTGGAGTCGGTGCCGACCTGCCTCCTGGTCCTGGTAGTCAACTCGTGGACTCGGACACCATCGATTCTCGAAGAGCGTGGCTAGCGTGCTACTACACATCAGTGAGCGTTTCGTCGGTCTTGCGCCGACCTAATCTCTTGCGCTGGTCGAATTACATGCAGGAGTGCGTCGACATCTTGGAGAGCTCGCCGGACGCGGCCCCTACTGATGCTCTGTTTGCTCAGCACATCAAGATTCAGCGTATCTGCGATGAGATCTCTGTCTCGTTTGCCATGGAAGATCCCACCGCCTCAATTTCCATCCTGGATCCAAAGGTCGCTTACACCCTTGAGGTACTGCAAGAGAAGCTCGACAAGTGGGATCAGGAGCTACCGGCTCACCTGAAGCTACCTACGCTGATGTTCTACAAACATGTCACATCTTTGTATCTCCATGAAATTGGTCTTCATGTCAACCACAACACAGACGACTTTAGAGTGCCTTTCAGTGGTATGTATTTGCCTATTCGACATCCGTGTCTTGTAATACTGACAATTATGACAGAGGGAAGTCTCAAGTCTGGCAGCCACTTCTCTGAAACGCTCAGCCAGAAGCAGATGGCTTCGATCGAGGCCTGCCTCAAGGCATGTCACAACGTGATCGGAACTTTCTGTGACTTTGGTCCTGATACCGTCTCCACTTTGCCTGCTCTCCTGTACTTCGTGCGAATCGTCTATGCTCTTGTGGTCTTGATCAAGATGCATGTCGCTGCCACATTCCCAGGCTCGGAGCTGGGCAAAGTTATCAAGCCCGAAGACATCAAAGCCCCTGAATTCCTGGATCGTGTATTCCACTGCTTCGTTGCGTTGGCCCAGGGCAGTTCTCAGAAGGCTTTCTCAAAGGCCCACCAGATTCTCGGTCTTCTTCGTGAGTGGATAGCCTTACATCCCAACGGCGTTGAAAGTTCAAAAGAACCCAACGCTCGTGGTGTTCAGAGCCAGCGCCTCTCTTCGCGTGACAATGATAGTCTCCGTGTCCTGAGCGAGGCCGCTACTGCAGGCGCTGAGCAGTCACACCAGCGATCTAGCTGGAGCTTCGACTCTCCCTACACACCAGCATCGCAGTACCCGTCCCATGAAGTACCAAATCAAGCCTCTCGCTCCCAAAGTGATACCTACAGCAACCCAACAAACTATGCGTCTCTGTCTACGCCTGGCTCTGGACCTCATCAAGGTGTACCTGCCAATGATGTCTCTGCCTACGCTAGCATGCTTGATCCCAGTTTTGCTAAGCAGCTCGGTGGTGCTGAATGGACTCAGGGTATGGATTTCGAACAAGCCATCGATGTGGCATTGTCGGGCTTGGACTTCTCGGGCGACATGTACACGAGTTTCTTTGGCGACGGCGCCGACGCTTTCCAACTCCCTCCTGATGCAGCTGCCGCCAGTGGTAGATGGTGAGGCATGGCTGAATTCATGATGGTATTCGTTTTCTCCCTTGGGAGAGTACTGTTCTTGGGCTTCGTATTACTTGCTCCGCTGCAAGCTCATCATCACTAGCATTGCATTTTTTCTTTCCCCTTTCTAGTTTCTGATACCCATGGTTTCGTTGCTTTCTTCTAGCTCCAGCTTGAATATATTTAGTTTTCTCCACTCCTGCGATTGAATCTTGTGTGCTGTGTGATGCAAGTGTTTTGACACTGGTTACTTTGTCTGTCTTTCTTATGCTCCAGTGGTGTCGGATTTGGGAACATCAACTACCGACAAGATGCGAGGATCTCTCGTCTTGTAAGGGTTTGCTCGATGCACGAAGGAATTTTCTATTCCAAGATGCTTTGGAGAGGGGAGCACCCTGGCTTTTTGTTACAGTTGAATATCATTGTTTTGTTTCTGCACCGAAAGGTCTGGGTGAAGGAGATGTGTGATACTTACGGAAGCGGACTGACTGAGTAGATCGTCGAGGAGGATAGAAATAACTTCATATACATGGATGGACAAACCAGTAGATTTATCTGCTGACGTTGGTGGGCTATCATCGCTTGACTCGAGACCAAATCTGGGTTGGGAGTTCATGGTTGCGATTTTTCGATCCTTGCACTTATATCCTCACCAAATGCTAGAGTATGTAATGCATATGAAGCCCTAGAAGGGCACTCTAGTTGAAGGAAACAAGACTGTGTCTACCGAAAACAAGAGGTTGACATTTGATCGGCTCTCACCTGTGCCTTCTTATTACCTATGCTCCTTTCCTTCAACCAGAACACGATGGAAGGTACACATGTTAGCACATGGAGAAAATCTGAATCGAGCTCATGGCAGATGAACAAGTCAACGATACCATGGATCCCAGAGCTCAGAGATAATGGGTAACGAGCGTACACATGCCGAACCATGCAGGCAAGATTTGTCGTAAGGAACGTCGAGCTCCTTCAGACCACATTCTCAGCGCGAGACAGCAGCAGCAGCAGCAATTGCTATTGAGCACGTTGTCATGGAGGGCAATGTTCAGATATAGGGTCACATTCACGATTGGACAACATGTGGACTACAGGGACGCAGTGTGATGCGAGAGAGAAAAGACTGCAGAGCAGCGATCAATGGTTGAACGGCAAAGTGAAAACATGTCATTGCATGCGCCTCCATTACGAAAACGATCTTGCTCTTTCGAGTCTGAGAGATAGGCCTTGTTCGACAAAACTCTTGTCTTTTGAGATTTTTGGTTCGTGGGGTTTGTGCATGGATTACATAACACAAGGGATATTTGCTTATCGTTGTCCCACCCGCCCTGCGCCAGCAACCTTTGAAAGGAATTCTTTTCGTTCAAAACGCCCGCTTGCCTCTTTTGTGGCTTTTTGTGTGTCGTGAAAGGAAGCGAAAGCATTTATCGGACAATACCCTCGAATCTGTTCTTGAACCACTTGACGGTCTCCTGCTGGTTGATGCGGTGAGAGGCACCAACCTTGGTCT
>SWBL01000166.1:0-106779 GCA_024195585.1 Aureobasidium sp. EXF-3400 | reverse complement strand
AGTTTATCGATACCTACCACCAATCTACTCGCGCGACTTTGCGTATGCCAACAACGCGCCCGTAGTACTTCGCATGGCCAGAGCTAACGTCAGCGAGATTACCGCAAAGACCTTTGCCGAGTACGTCCCACCATACTGCACTGCTTGCGCTTGAGCCCTGTCCGCTTGTTTTCTGTTGGCGCAAATGCCTGACGAAGCTAAGACTTTGTGGAAAAGGCTCCTCTCTGGCCCGACAATCGACTTCTACGTCGGTGAAGAGCGTCGGCATTGGTCGCTGCATCGCAACCTACTATGTCACCATTCGCCCTACTTCGAGTCCGAATTCCTCACCGATAAGACGTCCAAGCCGTCTCAGCGATCAGAGCTTGCACTGCCTGATGAAGACCCTGCTGGCTTCGAGTTGCTGGTGAAATGGTTGTATCAAGGAACTTTGGACGACACGTCCGACATGACGGACGAGAAGAAATACGACTACTCGGTAGCCTGCCACAAGCTATACTTGCTCTGCAACAAGTTCGATCTCCCAGTCTTGAGGAACGAGTCCATCGACCGATACAGGCAGGGCTTGCTTGAAGCTCAACTCGTACCCGATGCCGAAGAGATCAACGAAATCTACCGTAGCTCTCCAGTAGGCTCGCCTTTCCGGAGGCTCATGGCTCAAATCGCCGCGCGACAGATCATGGACCCAGACAGCGACAAGAATGCTGAGAGTTACCGAAACTGTTTCAAAGACAATCCTGATTTCGCAGTCGACATGGTCAACGCTATTAAGGCCGGTACTGGAGGCATGCTTTTCGACGATCCAACAGACGGCGATGAAGACGCCTACCACGAGGACCTTACTCCACGGCAGTATGGCAACGGCAAAGGTATCTAACCCCAACCCCTTCCTTGCCCATTACTCGACTCCTGTTCTGCCATTCTCTGCGCCTCAGAACTCGAATAACAATGAGTTGAAGGTCCTGCATCGAAGTTGACGCCAAATCCTCCCAGACGACGAAGATCAATCTCTGCAGACGCAGGCGCGGAGCGACTCCCCGATGGAGAACGAAGAAGCGAATCCTCAGAACGAGAGTCTGGCCCTCCCACACCACCAGACTCATCTCGACGAGACAACGGATACGGAGTCCGACGATTCAACGGAACCAGCAGAACCATTGCCAAGAGTCCGATCACAGGAGAAAGAGTCGAGCCACACAACGTCAACGGAGACGCAGAAAGCCCCTCACGAAAGAAGCCAAAGAAGCTTGTCATACGTGGAGGCCCTCCGTCGCCGCAAAGATAGAGGACAGCTTGATTCGCGCGGCCTGTGGGATTATTGGCACAACATGGCTTCCATGGGCGTCAAATGATGATTTACGATTTACGGAATTGACGGTGGGATTTGACTGTCTGCCTTTCTTTCTTTCTTTGTGCGAGATACCCGGTTCCGCAAACATCTCATAGCTCCATTTAATCATGCTTAATTTACTGTCTTTTTGTCAGCTTGATTTAACCTTACCCCGCATTATGTTTTGTCACCAGCCCCCACTCAGATCTCGTGCCTGGTAGGATCAGATCGTGGTTTTTGTGCCTCGAAGCTATCAATTCTGTCGCACATCTCACACCGCTTGTTTATAGCACTCGTACAGCGGGTTCAATGGCTTGTGACCAGCTTGACCGAGTTTCCGAGAGGGGTAGGAATGCTTTTCTAAGCATTGTATGCTTAACACCGAGTGCCGAAACTCTACTCCCGCAGCGACATCATGGAAGCTTCGATGAATCGTGAGTGGGGCGAATGGCTAAAACGTATCCCTAGCTCAAGAAGTCTAGAAGGGGTATATAAACTGCTGCGAGGAGTTGTTTCAATTGAGTTTCTTCTCTCAATTCCCTTTTACTATCAATCTCTCTCACAAACATGTCTCTCAAGCCAATCCTCATCCACGGCCATGCTGGTGGTCCCAACCCCTGGAAGGTTGTCCTGCTCATGAAGGAGCTTGGTCTTTCATACGAGCACAAGCTCTGGGACTTCGCCGACCTCAAGAAGCCCGAGTACGAGAAGCTCTGTGTCAATGGAAGAACACCTACCATTGAGGACCCTAACACTGGCATCACCCTCTGGGAGTCCGGTGCCATTGTCGAGTACCTGATCGATGAGTACGATAAGGAGAGCAAGTTCACATACACTTCCACCCCTGAGAAGTACCTGTTGAAGCAATGGTAAGATGACATCAATGTAATCGCTCATGCAACCTCGACTAACCATCTCTCCAGGCTTCACTTCCAAGTCTCCGGACAGGGCCCTTACTTTGGCCAGCGCGTTTGGTTCACCAACTACCACCCAGAGAAGATCGACTCAGCAGTCGAGAGATACGGCAACGAGATCAAGCGTGTTCTCACAGTCTTGGACAAGCACCTCAAAGAGTCGGGTACCCAATACCTTGTCGGTGACAAGTACACATACGCAGATCTGTCTTTCGTTCCCTGGAACATGCTTCTGCCTTTCATCTTCGGAGACAAGAGCGATGCTTTCCACGCCGAGATTGAGAAGGACCTGCCTTCCTTCTGGGCATGGTGGCAGAGAATCCTGAACCGTCCTGCCACTCAGGAGATGAAGAAGGAGAGAGAGGCCAACTTCCACTAAGGTGCTCGTTCGTGAAGCTTCAACGACCTAGATATGAGCTACTCTACCATAAATATACCCCATTCAGCTTCATCTTGCTTACCGTTGCGATTCCCGAAGTATGTTTTGATTGTATCGCGGACAATGTATTCTGTGTTTGTCGAAGCGCCGATTTCGGGCCTCTTTCCGCAGCTGCAGTGTTTCCCCAGCTTCTTGATGCGCCGTAAACGTCCCTATGACTGCACTGTCTTGTCAGCCCTGGTACCCATGTCAATGGTATAGACTTCCAAATGTATCTGGTCCGACCGAGGCCAGCCAACATTAGGTTCGTTAGTGGGTTGCTTGATTCAACGACACAGCGGACGGTTCGGATGATGTTGGGAAAATTGGCTTGGCTTTTTCCTGCTCTCCAGTCATGACATCCTCGGTCGCCCCGGATGTCCTCGACAAGTCGCGTTCTTTCTCTATTCCCGGGGCTATTCAGGCAGTTCTAATATCGGATTATTTCCACCAAGAGGCAGGTTTCCAAACACGCAGATCAACCCGTCTCCCCCAGTCCTCCACAAGAATACGCAACAGCGCGGGGTCGAGGAAAGAACAACCATTGTTTCCAGCCCGCTGAACGCGGCAGGAACCCGAGTCGACGAGAATGTCCGGGTTACCTGTTTCTGAATCGCCGGTCTTCGCATCACATCAACCACCTCATCTTCCGCCAGTGCAACAGTTTGCTCAACAATCGCCATACCATGCTGCGAGTTATGGATCTGTACCAGTGACGCCTATCAGCGCATTTGCGCCACCACGCACGAATAGTGTCAGCCAGTCACCTGCCCAGGATGCAAGAACAGACACGCCTGATGGCGACCGCGCGAAACCCAAGCAGAAGCGTAATAAGCCTACGCTGAGCTGTGAGGAATGTGTAGAGCGCAAGACCAAGGTTAGTTTTCTTTCCATCTTCACTCTACTCTGTATCACTACGAGTTATGCCTCGTGGTTCCGAAAGTAGAATATCTGCTTAGCTTGCGAAACTCGGTTATGAGCAACATGTACTAATGTACCACTCGCAGTGCGATCGAGGACGTCCGGGATGCTTGGCTTGCGCCAAACGTCAGTCAACTTGTAGATACACCCATGTTGCCAATCTGATCGCTGATGCAAGGTATGTAGATAAACTACGTAGTGAGGGTAGTAGAGATGCTAACACGAAGCAAAGCCATAAAGATAATGGAATTGAGAGGCAAAGGCATATTGTGAAGCCTCCACCAGCCAAGATCCGAAAACTTGACGGCTCTTTCGATGGCTCTCCATCTTCACCAACAAGTGCTTCTGGCATGAAGCAAATAAGGACTGACTTGTTCTCAAAGTTCCATCATCGCTCACCTCGAGAAACCTCCGTCGGGTTTGGTTCACCTTTCTTGCAGTCACAGGTTCCTTTCTCTAAACAGACGCCTTCTAACATCTTTGGCATTGGATCTTCGCATCCCTTCACGAACTACTGGACATGTCAAGGCGGTCTACCCGAGGTCCTTGCAGTGCTACCCAGCAAGCAACAGGCTGATATCTTGATCGCCAAGTACTTTGAATGTGTGGCTCCTGTGTATCCTTTCCTGCATCGACGAACTTTCTACGTGGCATATGAGCGATTCTGGGCTTTGCCAGAAAGAGAACGCGAAACTGCGGATGCTGATCTGATCGCTCTACACTTTGCGCTGTATGCTATGGGTACACAATTCATAGACCTTGCAAGTTATGATGCAAAAAGCTCGAGTGCCGAGTTTTTGGGTGAGTTTGACAATCGAACATAGAGCAGAATGAGTCCCTAACAGAGCAACAGCCTCTGCTGCTAATCAAGCACTTCGCATTTACTCTTATCTTAACAGATCATCACTCCGAGCTTTGGGCGCTCAGATCCTGCTATGCTACTTCTTGATGAACGACAATCACGCGTCGGATGCGTATGCCTGGTCCGGAATCATCGTACGACAGGCTTATGCACTGCGACTTCATCGCGACCCTGATATCATTCTGCCAAACATTTCACCTGTGGAGAAACACACGCGAAGGAGATTCTGGCAGGCCATCCTCTACCAAGACACATTTCTAACTGTGCTACTCAAACTGCCACCAACAGCCACCCACAGCGATGTGTCGATTGATTCTTTGGCTAACGAGACAGAGCTCGAAGCGCAAGACTCAACAAGATACACAGGCAGCAGCGCTCGTATCGAGAATCTCATGAGCATCAACGTCATCGCACCGCCCCAGGATCTACCCAGACAACCCGAACCACCCATTCTCCCACACCAGAGAATCACCGAAGATGTCGACAAAGCAGACGTCCTATACATAAAATGCCTATGGAGACTAGCACTCAAAGTCCAGGAAAACCTCTGCTCTCCGGTCTCTCTCTCCATACCCATAGCTAAGAACGCACGCGCGAAAACAACTCTGGCGAACTCTTTCCGCGAGATTTGGAAATCTGCTCCTTCGTTCCTCACAACTTCTGACTATGAGACGTTGCGTCAGATGTCTCAACATAGCGGTAGAGCGGTTCGCCAAAACCTGTTCTTTACAAGCAACTTCTATCACTGTTTGATGATTATTCAAGCCTTTGAAGATGCAGAAGTGGGTGTGGAACTCAACTTCCGCGGCGCATTGGAAGCAGCTCACGAAGCCATTTGGGCATACTTCAAGATCAACGACTTTTTCGAAGGTGATGCTGGTGTGTGGTGGGCGTTTCAACATCGGGCTTTTGAAGAAGCTGTAAGTGTCTTTCCTTCTCTCATAGCGAATCTGGGGATCTTTGACTAACATTCCAATGCACAGCTCACCATGACCGATCTCCTGGCCACTCTACCAGCTAACGAAGCAAACTCTAAGGATCAGCTATACACCAAATGCAAAGAAGCTGTGCGTCGCATGATTGATCTCTTGCAACGACAAGGGGGATCTCAAGAGATGAATAAGCATAGACATGGTGCTTTGCTTACTGCTTATGAGCATGTTGTCATTTGAAGGCATCTACTGTGCTTTCCTTCTGCTATCTATCAGCCATGTTTTTTTCTCTTCTTGCACATACATGCATCTGCATCTCTCGAGATACATCACTGTAGCCATTTATGTTCTTCTATTCCACTGTTATATAGATCCTCTTGTCACTGTCTTCTGTTTTGCTTCTCGATGTAAATGTAGCGTAGCTTTTTCTCAATTTCTTCTTCTTCAAACTCTGTCTACCACCCTCACCACCGACATCCCGATTTTCTACTTCAATCTCTGTTCTAATTTTTCTTTACTCTCTCTGTATCCGTCTACCAATTTTTTCCTCCTCCATTCTGTATGCCCCAGAAACTCCAACATCATCCAAAATCACAATTCTAGAAAAAAAGAGAAGGAAGGAAGAAAAAAAAGAGTTAAGGCACGGCCCGCAGCCATCTATCCGACCCTCTACATGCACCCATCGAACCACCAGCCTTCTCCAGAGCAGACTCTGGGTTCGGGCCTTGAATGTGTCTTAGATGCACCTTCCAGCCAGCCGTGTTCCAGCCGTGTCATATTCTCAAAAATGACTACATTCCCTGTTCTTCCTTCGAAAGGCTGAAAGAAACATCACACAATCACAATGTCGGAAAAGGGAAAACGTGATTAAAAGATCAAAAACGAGCCGACCCAGTCGCAGCTCTTTGGAATTCTTATGCTAACTATCTAAGTAAAAGACGAAAAGAAAAGATAGCAAAAAAATTTCAGCGAAAGTCGAAAGTTGAGGTATAGTAATAGAAGTAAAACAAAAGGGGGTATCTCAAGCATGCTTCTTCTATGGAAGCGCAAAAGCCGAAAACCGGAATATGGGAAACCCTCTGGGGAGTAGAAAGAGATGAAGAAAAACGCCCAGATGCACCGTCCCTGCCAAAGCCTGTTTGTCTTGTTGTTGGGTTTTCGATTAAGTGTAAGGTGTAAGTGTAGGTGGTGATGGTGTAATAAAATAATGATTGTGTAGATGGTGGAAAAACGCCAGGGAAAAGTGGTATCAAACGCCCTCCAGTCTCGCGAGAGACATGCCCCTCAGGGGATTCTAAATCGCAAAGGTGTGTATTGCCAGAAAATAGTACTCCGAAAGATGTGATGAAACTGCGCCGTCGGTGATGCTTTCTTTTCGTCGCAAAAGAGTAAGGCGACAAAAGAAAAGGAGTCGTTGGGATGATGTCGTCAAGGCGTGTGGTTTGGAGAAGTCACAAGCCCCGACGATCATCTGCAAGTGTGACCAAGCACCAGGGCGCCGAACGCCAAGAGAAAAACAAGGAGTAGCAAATAGGTGTGAAGGAATCCGGGATTGTTTAGCGCCATCGAACCACATGACTGTTCCTCATGCATGCAAGACTTGAAATTCCACAATATGCATTCGCAACGGGCTGCTTGGCCAAACGTCTGATGCGCCTAGGCTTGCGTCGTTCGGTAATCTTTCCAGTCTTGCTGGGGCCACAGATGAGGCAGCGACTGGCTGATGGATGGGATGCGCTGCTGTTGGTGGCCTTGAGGGACTTGTGGATTGGTCGTCTCCCACAGGGTAGCAAAATCTATGCTACCTGTGCGGTTTGGCGCAATAGGCTCAGTTGTGTAGTGAGAAGATGGTTGATGCCATCCAACACCAGGTTGAGGGGCCTGAGGATGAGTCTGTTGGTTATGATGTTGATATTGATGCTGCGGCTGATATTGGTGTTGTGAGTGCTGCTGTTGCTGCTGCTGCGCATGCGGCTGCTGTTGCTGCATCATGAGGCGCGAGTCGCCAAGTCCAGCTGACATGGCACCCATACCTGCTGATATGTTTGATTGATGCATAGGCATGCTCGTTGAAGTCATGCTGGTAGGGAATGACATGGAAGTGTTGCTTGTGACTGAAGGAGGGGATGAGCTGTGCAGCTGATGCCTGGGTGGTGCGACCGAGCTTGGAGAAGGCAGAGCGCCAGCAGTCGAAGAGTAACTTGCAGACTGCGATTTTGTTAGTACAGAGGAAGCGGATGCAGATAACAGGAATGCAAAACTTACATATTTACCAATGATCTTCTTGAGGGCGCCTGCAAGAATTCTCCAAGGGAAGACCTTGACGTCCTTCTCAATGTTACGAGGCTTGGGGCTTGGGAATCCCATGATGATCTTGAAGAACTCCTCGCACTTAGTCTTAGTCTTGGACACTGTCTGAGGCCTGAACCCTTCAAGGTTGCGACGGATACGGTTCTTCTCTTCGACAGTAAAGCGAACAGCGACCAACGACTCCAAGAGCTGAATGGTATCGACACTTGTGATGTAGCAGCCATTCTCCTCTTCCCACCAAATGCAGTTGACGTAGATGCAGCCAGGCGCTTGTGCATGTTCCTCGGGTGTGACGGGCTGGAAGGATGCAGAGATGATACTACCATTCTGACTGCGACGGAAGCGTACGATGCGACGTCTTGCGGCAACCTCGTCTGGGTTCCAGTCGTTGGCCATGCCATTCAGATCACCCTCCAGCTTAAGGACAGCTTTGATGTTGGAAGGGTACATGGCATATGGATTGAAGGGCTGAGCTGGTGACATACCAGTCGGCGATGGCTGCAGAGCAGTGGTGCGGATTAGAGGTGGGTTTGCGCCACTGGAGGAGACGTTGGTGACTTGAGCAGTAGGTGCTGCTCGGTCGTTCGCCATGTATGTCGAGGGATACGAGTTGAAGGGCTGCGGCTGGGGCATGCCGATGGGAGTGGGAGCCAGTCTGTAGGTTGGTGCTTGTTGCAGCGTCTGCGAGTACTGAGCGGGCGCAGGAGCGTTGAAACTGCGAGCGTACGAGATTGCACTGGAAGCTGTCTGAGGACGAGAAGAGTATGGGTCGACCATGTTGGACGAAGGCGGCGAGTACTTGACGTCGGTAGGGTTGTGAAGGGGGGAGTCGCGGAGGTTCTGCGAAGAAGGACGCTTGTTCGGCGACTGAGCGTCTTCTGACAGCTTCCTCTTGCGCATGCTGCCTTGGCCTGGACTCGAGATGGCGTAAGGTGTCGCATCCGTATATGTGTATTGGCCAACCTCGACAGGCACATTCAGGGCTTGCTTATTACTGTCTATCATCTCGAGATAGACGGTAACCGCTGTACTTGACGATGCAGTAGCCTCGAATGCGGGAACGTCGACGAGAATGGCAAAGTTTGAAATCTGACCTGAGCCGGGCAGGGTGGTAAGACGACCTTCGCAGCGTTTGGTACCGAAAGACACGATGAAAGAGACTCCGTTGCTTTCCAGGTCCTCGGTGGCGTTCATGTAGATGATGGTTCTGCCTCCTGCAGGACCTCGCTGTGGCGTCAAAGAGACAATTTCAGGCAAGGTACGGGATCCAGCAGCCATGTACGAAGGATATGCTGGTGCATTTTGTTGAGCATAGGACGAGTCATGGGATTGGTACGACTCTTCAGTGAGCAAGGGGATTTGAGCAGCGTCAGGGAGGCCAGATGGGACCTGCGCGTGGGAATTTGAGTAGGAGAGGCCATATGATGATTGGTTGTATGCAGGATAGCCGGGTGCCTGATCAGGTCGTGTGGCAATGCCGTAGCCTAGTTCGGTAGTCGTCAGTCATCTGAGCCATGATAAAGCCTCGCAGCCTCGGGTAGATCCGCTAAGCGGCCGAGAGTCTTTTGGAAGCACCAATAACATCAATAACATACCGTAGCCATAAGAAGGGGGTTTTTCGTAACCCGACATTGATGCGAGAAGATTTCCGTAGTTCGAAGAGGCCAGGAGGCCACCCTTTTGGGCCTCCTGACAGGCAATAATGACTGACTCTGGGATGGCTGATTCTTCGTCGACGATAACAGGCGCACTTCTCAGTTGTGGGGGTGTCTGCGAGCAAAGGAATGAAAAGTCAGGATAAGATGCTAAGGCAAGAATAATTGAGAAAGAAGGAATGGTCGACGAACCTGAAGGCGCATAAGAGTGCTGACCGCCAGGTTTGCAAAGTAGCGGAGAAGAGAGTCAAAACGAGGCACGGAGCGACCTCAAGAATGCACACCGCGACGAAGGTCGACTTGCGTCAGGTGGGCTGGGAATCAGAAACCTGACGAACGCTTTTGCTGGAGTGATGAAGCAAGAACCCGTCGATGGCTTGCACGCGCGGAATTTGATGCTTGATGATTAATGGATATACGGGCTGAAAACAAGATGTCGTCCGTAGATCCAGCCAGGTCTTGCTATGGGATTATTAAAAGAGACAGTCCAGCTGAAGTTGGAAGGATTGTCGGTGATGATACTCGGCGAGGGCGTTCGCAGGAGATTGCAGGTGTCTTCCGAAGATGGACCCAAGGCTCTGGATACACGGCTAAGGTAAGTTCCCGTTCCGACTTTGACGATGTTGGGCAGTGTTTTCAAGACAACATGTGTGATGAACCAAGACTTGCTGCCTGCTGGAAGAAAAGGGAATACTGACTATCGTTTCGCGTGGACAAAGAAATGGTCAAGCTGGAGTGAACCGGATGGCGCGATGAATATTAAGTCTAGGCTGGCCTGCGATTAGCTTTTTTGGACGATTGAACAAGTCTGTCGGGGCCGTTGCAGGTATGCAAGGAGGTTGAAGAACCATGTCCCGACATCCAGGATCGCACTCACATTATTTCAAGTAGAGGCTGAGTGGATCCAGTCCTTTGGTATTATGTGCGACAGTAGATGCGCAAGATGAAGACAGTGGTGTATGTATTAGTTTGGTGTCTTGGGTTGATAGATTATTGGCTAAATGTTGGCCGTCCAAGTATATGCAAGGTTGAATAGTAAGTAGCTGAAAGTATGGATGATTGGATAATTGGGTCGCTATGCAAGCAGCCGTGATCCGAATCTGAGTCAAGGTGTTTCAACAGGTCTCGCAAAAGGCAGGTGCGATTTGAAAAATGGTGGTTGACAGCGTGGGCGTGACTCTCTTGAGATATGTGGAGAGAGAGGTTGCTGTGGTGTTAGTGAGAGTGTGTCCTCCCTTTGCCAGGTCCTGGGATAATGCTGCACACAAGAGGGGGGGAGAGGCGGCGAGTCGGGTGGAGAGAGGAGGGTTTAGGCGGAGAGGAGGGATCGTGATATGTTAAAAAGAAGGGCACCGAACGGTATCAGTGCATTTAGTGGAAGCCATTGGAGCGCATCATCGACCGCTGAGTGGATGACGGGGAGCTTGGAGCAGCTCCCGCAAATCGTTCTAACCGGTGACAGATGGAACGCTAGAGCCAGCAGGGAGGAGAAGCAGCACGGGTTCCTGTGGGCGCCGCCTATTCCGGGTCCTAGGCTTGCGCGCCGGTGCGCCGGTCTGCCCTTGCATTCGAACAGAAACCTTAAGCAACTTTATCACGACGGTTTCGACCTGTCAACGGCCTGCTCAAAATGCTGCAACTGCCATTCGCAATACAGCAGAAAGAATCCACCGCATTGGCTGTTGACACACAACCCTCGGCCATTCTCGGACGCGAGCGCCAACGGCCGCGCGCGCTCTGGTCATCAGCTATCAGATGGCCTTCTTCGGCGGACAAACGGGATTGGTCGGGCCAAAAGTAAAGGCCTTCTCTTGGCCGAAGAAGCATCTTAGCCTTGATGAGGCAAGTAGCGCAGCGAGCGCAATTGACATTTCGAGTGGACCTTGCTTGACGCGTCCGCCGAAGCATCTTCTGCACAGCTCGATCAGCGGCGACGACACAAAGTGGTAAACAGGCGCTGTAGATGTGCTGGTTCCTGCATACAGCGATCTGCACGGTTCGACGGCCGCAAAGAACCCTGGGTGCTTTTTTTCTTTGACCCTTGCCTCTGACACTGGCCAAGCACCAGCAAGGAGAATTGTGTATGGAAGAGGTTTGGTGCCAGAGGCTGTGTAGCGGTAGCTTTGCCGCTTCGGCGCCGATCTACTCTATAGCGTCCCAAACGGGACGAGATCGACCGCTTCGTCTTCCCGGTTCTTTCTAGCTGGTATCTCCACAAATTCAAATTTCAACCGTCGACTGCTACAAATTCTGCTTGCGACGTAAGCAAGATGGGCGCACTGGGCTTCTCTGTCATCTTGGTCGATCGCAACTTTACACGAACTTCTCCTTTTTTATTTCCTTTCTCATTTCCCAAGCACGAAAAGTCGCAAACAGGCGCTGAACCTCGCAAGTCATGGAGAGTGCCTTGCAAACGCCGAATTGAAGCCACCCATCCATGAATCGCGCCCACTTGTTTCGCAAATACAACGGTCATTGTATGTGCTAAACGGCCTTCGATAGCACCAGGAATGGCCGTTGTAATCCTTCTATCGATATTGGTGATAGGTTCGCCCGTCCTTCTGCAGCTTCTTCTACTCCTTCTACACGAGAGCCAATATCGATACCACCGTTGCTGCGTTATCGCAACGTCTGACATGGAAACGGTGCCGAGTGCCCTACCGTCGGGATCATTGGCGCCCTGCACGACATATTCCACTGCACACGTTTGCTCCAATACCTATATTGCAACTATTCGACAGCTACTATGGATCTTGAGCAACTCTCCACAGAAGACGGCCTTCCAATTCAATGTAATGCGTTTATGGCGATTCCGATCATGCTTTGCTGGGAAAACGTGAACGAATTTCTGGCCAGTCACGCGTATATCGTCCAGGCTACTGACTTCTGGCCAACGGAGTCTGTTGCTACTCCACTATACACAACGATTTTCATTCTGGACACACCTTTCCGAATGAGGTTGGCATCTCCAGGAGCACAAGGGCTTTGACTATGTACCTGCTCTTAGGGAAAGCTGCGATTTTATCGCCCGATGAATTGGTCAGAATCCTGCCCGTGGATTCCATGTCTCAGCAATCTTGTTACTAGCTATTCATCCTAACGGTACATTGGCAAAAGTAATGCTATCAGCAACACTACTGGTCTTGTTTCTTGGTAAGGAGGACATCAGCTCTCAGCAGAGATGGACGAGTGACCTACTTCCGAAAAACAGGTCAGTGCATGTCCTCGGACAAGTCAGGTAATAATGATGGTTTTCTTGAACCAAGTCAAGGTTGGTACCATCGCGAGCCTCACGCTTCTTCTCTTTGCTTCCAGAACTCTATCTCTCCTCTTCCATCTCGTTCCACCCCGTTTACGCGTCGGTCGAGCCCGACGGCACACCCGAATATCTACCATACTTTTCTACGAGCGACCGTTGTAACCAATACTCACTCGTGACCATCGCGAGGAGTACTCGAAAGAGATCGCCAACGGTCGCACTTCGCTACGACGAGCCAAGGGCAGCGTAGTCAGGCAACGCTTTGTCTCAGCGGAGCGGGGACACATCACGAAAAGGTCCGCCTGTACGTGCGAAGCAAAGCCCGCGAGGTTGGTATTCCTCCTGCTGTCCGTTTCCAGCTCGAGTCACCAAGGGCTACAATCTCAAGCAGTTGCAAGCAGCAGGTATTCTGTCTTAGATGCGAAGCTATGTCTTGGTCTCACGGTCAGCTTATCCGCACGCTGTTTCTGAGACTCGGGAGCAACCCTCTGGGTGATTCGTCTTCTCTCACACATGAATTTGAACTCTGTCTGGCATGTTTCTCCCTGTCTATCCTTACCCGCTCAGAAACACGTCCATCTCCCACGACGATACCCATCAACTTTCACGTTGTTGCATCTGAGTAACATGTTCTAGACATGCTGGAGAAGGTTAACCTGCCTCGTGTCTCGGTAAGCCAAACAGGTTCGTTGTCAACTTCCAGTATCTTCCTGCCTCAGGATATCGAGGTCAGTCTGCCGTTGGACTAGTCGTCGCCTGTCCACCTTGGCCAGGTGACCAGCCGGCCTTCGAATAAAAACAAACCAGCCTCTCCCATGTACATTGATCCTTCGCACAGCCTTCGTTTTGCAATCTGGCAACTTCGAGTGTCTCACTTCATCATGATTTGATATTTGCTTCATAACATCATCACTGTCACGATGTTGCGCGTCTGGTTGGTCTGGGCAAGCATGCTAGCAGATCAGGGGTCGATACTCTGGCCGACGTGTCTCCTGCGCGATTTCTTGGACGACGCTCCTGATCGTCTTCAAGCAGCAGTGTACCATGTCCATACGTCCGATGTCATTGACCTTACTCGAGACTGCCCATCAAAGACTTATCACATCGGTTGAAGCAACCCTCCATGAACGAACTTAGGCTCGCTGATCGAGTATAACCATCGATATTGCCTACTGTATCTGCCGCATCTGAGCTGTGGTGTTGTCTCAGGACAATCGTGACTGAGAATACGCATTGAATCCCTACTACTCCCTGCCACCACCTACCACTACCAATGACTGACATTTCAGATACAGCAGGTTATCTCCTATTCTATCCTCCATCGTACACGATACTCCTTCGAAATTCAACCCCAAACCTGGAACACATCGACCTCTTACACCATCGAACCGCCGAATCTTACATCTACAAACATGACTACGAAATTCACCAATCTGCAGTTTGGCTTCTTCTTTCCACCAGAAGGAGTCTTCCACCGTGCTTCTCTAGATCCACCCTCCATCCAACTTCTCCACATCCAAGCACACGAAACACAAGGGTCCCATCTACAAAAGCACACACCAAGAGCGTTGCCTCTACCCAATCTAGGCAAAGAAACTCTATCAAGATTTCTTCCGCTCGGCACTTTGCGATGCAACCTCCTTTGATGATTGCGCATACGAGTCGCACTCACGGCAAAGAGCATTGGTGGTTGCTTGCAGCGATTCATGCCCGAAGACGCTCGTCCACACTCACCCGCCCTGGCGTCTGTCAAACAATAAAGAAAAGAGTCAAATTTACCAACAACCAACAACTAACACTCACGTGAGTTTAGGGGAATTCGTGTTGTTAATATGCTTGAATGTACGATGAACGAATCTCTTTTCGGCAATTGAAGAACCACAAAATGGTAGTTAGGTAAGAATCGATTCTTAATGTTGCTTTGCAGTCAACAAAGCCATGTCGTCGGCATCCCTCGGCGATACCCGATTATCTTTTCTCGAAGGCAGTTGCCCTGCATATTTTCCCAATCTTGGCTTTTTGCCTCCTTCCTTGTCTTCCCGCAGCATCTACGTTTTCTGACAGGCAACCCTTTTCTGGGCGGCGGCGGCAGCAGCGGCGTCGGCGCAAAGAGGGAAATCAAAACAAAAGGCAAGTTCCGCTTTCCTAAAGCAGACGCGGACGGAGGTGCAGCCGCTGCTGCTGAGTATAATAGATTAAGAGCACAGCTGCAATATAAATATATTGTTGGCAGGTGATCAATGAATCGCGCGGCAAGTGTGTAGCTGGTATCTCCCGTTACAATGGTATGGTTGAACAGTGTTATAAAAATGCATAAAGATGTTTGAGTGTGCAACGATATCCATAGAAGCACAAGCTGCTTACACCGTCTCACTGGACAAGGCTTCTACTCTATGGGTATCCTGAATTTCTACAATGCGATATTTGCTACTGCCGTCGTTCTGAGAAAGCGAACAGAATACTATCAAAATGCATAAAGAAGTTTAGATCTACAGTAGCATCCACAGAAACACAGTATGTTTGTACCATCTCACTGGACAAGCCTCGTACTGCAAAGCCATCCTGCATTTTTATAACCAGATACTTCTAGTGCTGTCATTCTGGGAAACTGATAGCTTTTGTAATCCCATCAACAATGACAGGCTCAAAAACTACTATGAAAATGCACAAAGAAGTTCGGATCTACAACACTATCCAGTGAAATGGTGCATCTGTAAGGCGTTTCTGTGGACAGTACTTATACTCCAAAGACACTGTGCATCTGAATAAGGCGATATTTGCCAGTACCGTCATTTCGGGAGACTGGTGACTTTTACAATCCCATAGAAAACGCCAGGCTCAAAAACACTATAAAAATGCACAAAGGAGTCTGATCCATAATAGCATCCAGAGAGATATAGGATAAATGCACCTCTTCACTGGACATCTCGCCATTCCAAAGAACACTATGCATTTTCATAACGCCATTTCGCCAGTACTGCCGCTACGAGAGACCGATATAACATACATCTCGTTGAAAGAAGCAGGCTCAAAAGTGCTATAAAAATGCACAAAGAACTTCGTATCTCACATGCATCCATAGAAACATAGTAAGAATACACCTCTTCACTGGACACTGCATCATTCATCAAAACGTCCTGCCTTTTTATAATGCTATAAACTTAGGTCTAGCTAGTAGGGAGTGCACCCTTTAGTTATGAACAAAGGATTTCATAGACAAAAGAGCGTGTTACCGCTCGCAAACGTATAACACGCTATATGAGTTTCGAGTGAGATGTAAGGAGTAGAATAATTGAATACGGGCCAACTCGTTCGTATAACATGCTAGGAACGTCATAGGAAACTTTATAACTCGTCGCAAACATTCGCAACGTTTAACTATATACTTGATTTGGAAGAGAGATGGTATGCTTTTTTAACTGCTAATTCCACTACAAAGAAGCAAAAGCGCGCCCGGCCACTCGCAAAGGTGACTCTTGCTTAGCAAATTCGAAGAGATGCATGGTATGAAACAGTTAATATCAAGCCTACTCGTTGATATAATATGCTACGAAGGCTACAAAGAGGTATATCACATCGCAGACGTTCGCAACGTTTGATTATGTACTTGGTATGGAAGGGAGATGGTAGAAACAGCCATTATCCAGGCCTGTTTGATTGCTATTCAACTACTACAAAGAAGTTGCAATACGCGCAACCGCTCGCAAATGCAACTTTCGCTGTATGATTTTCTGGTGAGATACATGTTACTGACCATGTAAGCGAGCCTATTCGTTCGTACAACGTGTTACGAAGGCTACGAAGAGGTATATCACGTCGCAAACGTTCGCAACGTTCAACTGTGAGCTTGACTTGGAAGAGAGATAATATGAAAACAGCCATCATCCAGGCCTGTTTGATTGCTATTGGACTACTATACAAACGAAAAACAGCGCGCGGCCGCTCGCAAAGGTCAACTAGCTCTGCAAGTTCAGAGAGAGACGTACAGTACGGGACAAACACAATGGGCCTGTTCGTTCGTGTGATATGCTACGAAGGTCAAAAATGGAAGACAGCACGTCGCAAATGTTCGCAACGTTTGATCGTAACTGCTTGTTTTGGGAGAGAGATGTTATGAAAAATGGCCATTATCCAGGCCTGTTTGGTTGTTATTCAACTACAAAGGACTAGCAGCCGCGCGCAGCCGCGCGCAGCGGTCAATTCGCTCTTGATGTTGAGATCGAGACGCATTGCGAACCCCAAGATTCGCGGGCCTCTTCGATCGAGGTGTTTTGATTAGTAGGCGAGCGAGTCTTCCACATCATCACCCTCATCGTCGATGTCCATGTGAGCAAATTCGGCGTACTCATCGTCTCCTCCCATAGCATCATCATCATTCTCGTCCTCCTCATCAGCACCGTCGACCTTAAAGTCAACGTCCTTTCTAGCCAAGCCTTCGTTGACCTTGAAGCCGGCCTTGTCCATGAGCTGCTTGAAGCGGCGTCTCAAGTCTTCAGGGTCGTACTGGTCACCACCAGCCTTGACGATCTCTGCAGCGATCATGCCCCATTTTCTGCTGTTGAAGTCGTCTTCGAGAGCCTTCTTGATGTCGAAGAGGCGAAGGTTATCCTCGTCGCGCATTTCGATGAAGGCGGTCTTGAGACGGTCGTAGCGGTTGGGGATGGTGCTGGCGCCGTGGGTGACACCTTCGAGCTCGGCGTAGCGAGCCTTGCACTCGGCCCAGGTGTGACCGTTCTGTATAGGAAGTTAGAGGGAGTATCAGATAGAATAAGAATAGGAAACTTACATCGCGCATGTTGATCAAGGTTTGATCGGCCTCGTCACATTCTTCAAAGGTGTGAGGGATGGGCTTGGTCTGAGCAATGCCATTCTTGGCTGCCTTGGTGGTGGGTTAGTATAGATTCTGGAGCCAAATGAGAGAAACAACTTACCTTGCGGACGCGCTGGTGACCCATGGTGGTCAGAGTATCAGTTCCAACCTTCTTGGCTCTGGGCTTTCTGACAGGTGTGCTGGTTGATGTCTTGTTGGCGGCAGCTCCCTTGCGGCCCTTTCCTTTGTTCGAGGAGCCAGCAGTAGGAGTCTCTTCGTCGTTGTCACGTTCAACCTGCTCGTCCTCGGCTGCGGCTTGCTTAGCCTTGGATTTTCCCTTGCCACGAGAAGTGAGAAGCGAGCGTGTCTCATTCTCAGTGTCCTCATCGCCAGCGATAGCTGTCTTGGCCTTGGTCTTGGCCTTACGAGGGGTGGGAGTTCTCTTGTCAGAGACTGGCTTGACGACAGGGGTAGAAGGTGCTGAGGGGGGGAAGCTCATGTCCATAGGGCTGCTGGGAGGTTGGTAGTCGGTGTTCTGAGGGCCTGAGGAGAAGTTGGTGTTCTGAGGGCCGGAGGAGAAGTCGGTGTTCTGAGGGCCGGGGGAAAACTCGGCGGTCTGAGGTTCAGGAGCGAATTCGGTGGTCTGAGGGCCGGGAGAAGAGAAGTCGACAGATGGCTGAGCGCCAAAGAACAAGCCGGCAGATGGCTGAGCGGTTTTCAGCCATGTATCGACGTCAAGATCAAGCTCTGGGATCTGACCGTCGGCGACCGACAGACGAGGAGAGTTGGGGGCCATGGGGGCGACGTAGGGTGTCTTTGCCTCATAGGTGTTGAGAGAAGGGTCGAAAGGCGTCTGAGCGCCGAGAGATGATTGGAGCTCGTGGCCGACTTGAGCTGAAGATGAGTTGAAGACGGCAGATGAGTTGTAGTCGAAGGCTGGATAAGCAGGGGTCTTTGCGTCGGCGGCCTCCTGGAAATCACCCGAGAAGTGGTTGTCCTGGGTCATGTCGTCACCGGTCATGTTGTGGTTGCTGGCGCTGTAGTCGTAGCTCGATCCGCCGTCCAACATAGAGTTGTCGGGCTGAGCGCCGTGGTACTGGTTAGCAGACATGGAGTTGAAGTCGAAGTCGATGGGCACGACGTTGAGCTGCTGATCGTTGTTGGAGGACTCGATGTCCTTGGATTGTTGGGCGGCAGGCCAATCTGTGTTGGCATCGACGGTCATCTTGGTGTCGTCAACCATGGGAGCGTTGGGCTTGGAGGAGCTCATGTTGCGTATCAACCTTGTACGCGAGTGTTTGGAGGAAGAAGAGGAAGTGCTTTGCAGGAAGGAACGATGTTTTTGTAGCAGGGTGCCGAGAGCACGAAGCGGTGTCGACGACGACACTCAGTGAATGTTCGGGGACCTAGTGAACGTTCGACGCGGTGCCCGGTCAATGCTCGATGCCGTGCCCGTGGATGCTCGACGTGGTGCCCGTGTGTGTGCGGTGCCCCGGCAGCGGCTCGACGAATGTGTAAGCGAACGACGCGCGATTGAACAAAGTCCTTTTGATGTTACTCAAAGATCACTTCCTTGGGACGTCGACAGGGAGTAGATAGGGAAGAACGGAGCCCGAGAGAAGAACTGAGCCCGAGAGAAGTACCTCTCTGCTTGCTATCCAGCAGAAAGTTGTCGAGCAAGTCAGAGAGCCCCAAAGAAGTAGTTATATCTTACAACACGTCGAGAAGACTGCCCCGTAGAAGAGTGAAAGCGCTGGCAGTGTCGACACAACTCGACAGGGCGTCGTTCGGCAGTCGTCGGGTACGTCGACGACAGCGGTCGAAAGCTTCCAAACTAAACCCAACACGTGAGTGAGTGTGGACCAAAGCTGCAACCGATCACTGTTATTCTGGACCAGTATGTGAATGCTATAAGGACAGGACTATCCTTTGTGGTTGATATTGACCAGTATCTCGAGGACGTTGACACAAGTTCGAGGTTTGTCTCAACTAATAACTCTTGATGCAATTGCGGCCTTCACCTCACAAAGTGCAATCCAATCTTCATCTGTACAGTCGGGATACATTGGAGGATCATTCCAGCTTCCATCATATGATCCATCCTCGAATGGTGGTCTTCGCCATTCGCCGTCATCCAGGATTCGATATCTCTGCGCCCAGAGTCCGGTACCGAGCTCCTCTGAACTCGAAAACGCCGTGTCGTCATACCAATCGCCAAAGCCGCAGCGTATAGACCGTAGCTTGACCAATTCTGTCGCGAATGAAGAGAAGTAGTCATGCCATCGTGCTGGGTATGAGAAGCTCGAGGGTGCAAGGATCGATCCTGTAGTGCTTGAATTGAATAAAGGCTCTATCGGATAGTTATCCGAGTCCAGTGTGGACGGTATACGCACGCCAATAACAATCGGACAGTTATCCAGAACAAGCTCATCAAGTGTATTGCGATGTGCCAAGATCCAAGTAAGTTGCTCGTTATGGCTAAAACTCATTCCTCCGAGCATCAGAGATCGCAGAGCTGGAAAAGTGGGTAGATTGCACTTCGGAAGGTATCCAAAATATATGTCTCGCGAATAGAGCTTCAGGTGTGTCAAGTTGTTGCGGAACGGTTCGAGCCACTCTTGTACAAGCCGATGTCCAAAGAATGAATGAAGCTCTTTCTTACCGAGGTTAGCAGGCAAGGAGCCATCGCCATCGACATCTTCAGTGGTAATCTGAAGCTCCAGCTTACGGATGCGGGACATGACCGCTTTGAAGTCTCTTGAACGAGCCACTATTTCATTTCCACAGCCTTGAAGATTCTCAACAGAGAGGTGCTCCAGTTTCGGTGTTGCATTGGCATTCAAGCCGGCGAACAGACTCTGCAGCACATCGGTCCTGAATTTGATACTCTCCGGTACATTTCTCGCCCACCAGTGGCGTCGTTGCTGAGGGCCAACACATTCGCTACTGCATTTCAGTGTCACAGAACGTAGGTTTCGAAGTCGTCCCAGCTTCTTCAAAACAGCCAGAAATGATTGCAACAACTCTTCATCGCGGTACTCCCAATCGTACGTGTCCATGCAAGTATCCGTGTACTCGGCAGTATCGATGGTGAGCTGCGTCACCACGGAGCACAGATCAGGTTTCTCGAGTAGGCTTCTCAAACTGTTGATGCTCTTTTGCCTCAGCAGTAGTGTTGAACTGCGGAAGACCAGACCAGTACAGAGGTCGGCACACGTCTTGGAAACACATCGTAATGATTTCGTGGCATCGCGGCCGTGTTCGTCGACCTCACGAGCGATGATCGTCAGAAGCTCCAAGGGAAGTTGGTCAAATTGGGAAGTCGTTGATATCATAGGTGGTTGGTAGTCGTTGCCTGATGGCTGGGAAATTGCGGGGTGATGATGCCGTGCCTTCTCTGACAGGCCGCTCTTCTCTGGCGGAGGGGTCACTTGCTGCTGAACGATTTTCATGTTTGATTTGTCTTGTATGCTTTTACAGTATAGAAGTCCGCTATACAGATAGATGAGGGGTTAGGGGTGTAGTATTGCGTGATGAATCATGTGGTCTCGAGTCCCCGGCTCGGTCTTCAACTGCTTCATGGGGTCAAGTCCGTAATCTCCGACAAGCACCACTCCTTACTCGAGGTCGAAGAATGCACCTGTCACTGCAACACCGAACATTTGACTCAAGCCGATTTAGAAGCATTCTGAAGATGATTTACTTGATCTTGTGAGGAGCTGATATCCAGGCTTCGTCCGATAAACATGCTGTTGAAAGTCAGCTTCGGTATTCGATCGACAGGGTCATCCCCTGTACAAGCCTCGACGGCGGCAATTCATCTATCCTGCTCTCCACTTTGGCCAATACTGACTACTCTACGTGTTTCCATATTCTATGGTATATACTCTAAGAGGTTCTGAGCTTTCAACGTGTGAGAATGTGTGGTCAGAGAGAGAATTGCGATTTCATATCTCCGAACATCATTTTCCTGGATTGGGTGGATAGACTGCCCATTTTGACCTCGACGACTGTACGGAAGCTGACAACAAATAATATAAACCACCGTCTATGGTTGGGTAAGCCATACATGAACGAGCGCTCATGTACATCCAGACCATGGAAGCTTCAGTAACATATAATCAACAGTAGTCAGATCAGAGGAGCAATTCGAGGATATCGCTATCGTGCTCAGACGTTCGATAAGATAAGTCAAGCGACTTAGCATCAGCATTTTTGACTTGTTGACCAATTAGAAACCATGCTAAGCCCAGCCAGCTCATTGTAAATTAACCACACTTAGCCTGGATTTCCGAGCTAGACAACGGCATGACAAACCTTCGGCGTGGAAGCCGTAGAATAAATATCATAATCAACGTCCCGTCAACCCATAATATAAGTGTTTCTCCAATCCTCCAGTATTCTGCATGTCTTCTCAACCATCAGAACCTAAAAACATACAACCAACTCCAACAATCTCAAATTACAAAAACCTCGCCTTTCTCATCGGCATACTAGCAATCACCGTGGCTCTCTTCACACCCCTACGAACCACCCTCTCAACTATCTTCTCTTCAAAAACAACCCCATCAATTTCCCGCACAATGTCTACCTCCCCCTCTTCCCTCAAAATCGTCAAACGCCCCTGGAACGCCCGCGGCCACGCCGACCACGGCTGGCTCTACACCTTCCACACCTTCTCCTTCGCCTCCTACTACGACCCCAGCCACGAATCTTTCGGCCCTCTCCGCGTAATAAACGAAGACCGCGTAGAAAAAGGCACAGGCTTCGGCACGCACTCGCACGCCGAATTCCTCATCTGGAGCTACATAGTCCGCGGCGAACTCGAACACAAAGACTCGATGGGCAATCTCGAAAACCTGAAACGCGGAGAAGTGCAATTTACCTCTGCAGGCACTGGAATCAGACATTCAGAGTACAACCGCAAGAAAACCGAAGACGTGCATTTTTTGCAGATTTGGGCAAAGCCGTATACCAGAGGCTTGGCACCTAGCTATGTGACCAGAAAGTTTACGGATGAGATGAAGGAGGATAAGTTGGTTAGGATTATGGAGGATGTAAAGAGACATAGTGGAAATGATGCAGAGGATCAGCCTATTCCTTTGCATGCGGATTTGAGTATGGATGCTAGTATCTTGGGGCCTGGCAAGAGTGTGGTTCATGAGCTTGTGGCTGAGGGAAAGAGAAATGTGTTTGTGCATCTTGTTATGAGTGGGAGAACGCAGCCAAAGACTGGTGGTGCTAAGATCAAGGTTGGCAATGTTGAGTTGGGTGAGGGTGATGGTGCGTACATTACCAATGCTACTGGACCGGGAGAGATCGAGGTCGAGAGTGTTGGCGATAAGCCTGCTGAGTTCTTGCTCTTTGACATGGGCTTGTAATGGAAAAATTGTACGTAGCTCAGGCGTCCGGCCATCCAAATATCATGAATCAATATTAGACCAATCCACTGCTTCGCTTTTGCTGTTCGTAGTCGTATTGAGACGATTCATCGAGTCACAGTTGTATCAGAGACTGACAAGTCGACAAGCATGGTGAGAGAAGAAAATGTTTCAATCGTAAGCATAGAAAAGTCTAACCAATGATCTTGACAAAGAAAAGAAGAGAAGGTGTTGATGTAAAGAATCATCAAAATCCACAACCAAAAAAACTCATGCTCGATACCCTTCGCAATCGGCACTCAGAGAAGAAGAAAAAACCCTCCAAGAAAAGGAGAAAACGCCTCGCCTAGTATAGTATAATCAAAAAGGCCATCCCAAATATATTCACAAACCTCTCCATCGTCTTTGCATCATAAACATTCACAACCTCAAATTTTCTTGCTCGTTTCCGCCTCTTCTTCTTCAGCGTCCCTCTTCTCCAGGGCTTCGCGTTCCCAGTCCTGGATCTGGATACCATAGTTCGATGGCTTACGCTGAGCACCTGCTTCGGCCGCCTCTTCCTTATGCTTGTCCTTGTTCTCCTCTTCTTCTTTAAGAAGTTGTCTAGCACGAATGCTCTTTGCACCATCGCTAATGCTTCTCAAACTGGCTTTGTCAACATCCGCATTGACGACACGTAAGCGAGCTTTTGGGACCGTAAACATGACTTGAACATCGCGGTTGGCGGCTGCCTCTTCGATGTCCCAGTCCTCGCGCTCGTCTTCAGGTGTCTGTTTCTCAGCTTCTGCTTTCGAGACTGCGGTCTCGGGGACATCACCCCAGTCGCCGGTATCTGGGTCGTCACGATAAGGTTGCCAACGAGGGTCGTTCTCGTCACCTTCCCAATCACGAGGTCCGCGCCTGGTGCCTAGGAATTGTGAACTGTCACTAGCTGCGCGACGGGGAGCGGAAGCCGACATAGAGGATCCTGCGCGAGCGTGGCCCTTGGCAGGGCTGTTGCTGCGATCGCGGTATTGCTGAGAGGGAAGCGGCACCATGGGAGCACCAACACGTCTTTGGGCGTGAGAGGCACTCATGCTGCGATCGCCGCTGAACACTTGACGGATACTACCCATCCAACCACGACGGCGAGGTGGAAGAGGTGGTGTCTTTCCAACGGCAGCTGCTATGAGTTCTGTCGAGGTTCGTCGCACTTTAGGATTGAGCGGCGCTGTGGGTTGATTGTTGGGCGCAGGTCCGAGGAGCACTTCGCTTTCAGCGATCAGTTGACCAAAAGTTGTGCACTGGGTTGATGAAGAGTCAGGTGCTCTGTCTAAACCAGGGCGCAGGCTGGGTGGATGTAAGCTGTTTGTCTGTTTAGGTCTGTTCTCCCAATATGCAGGAGACATGCTACGTGACAAGACAGATGCGCTGGGTGCTTGTGAAGGTGTGATTGATGGATGTCCTGATAGACCGAAGAACAAGCCTGAGCGGGTCGAAGATGTTCTGGCAACAGAGCGACCGTGACTCGACAGACCAGAACGATCGGACTCTTCGCTCAGCCCAGAGGAAGTCCTTTCATCAATCTTATCAGGGGAGCTGGATCGACTGGCAGGGTAGGGAGAGATGGTGCGCCGCAGAGATGCAGCATATGAGTTTGTCCAGTGGTTGATCCAGCTGCTGACCTGGTCTGTGCCGTTCGTCGTGCTTGTCATAACGCTAGTATTCGTAGGTTGCCTGTGGATAGGAGACCCCTGGGAGCCTTCCGCTGCAGAGCCGAGCTCTGGAGTAACCGGGTGGCTGCGAAGAGGGTTTGGAAGAGGATCTTTGAACGGATCTTGCTCAAGACTTTTCAATCCGATCATGTTCCCGAGACCTCTGAACGAGCGGTTGCTATGTCTGGATGATAGTCTCTCCTCCTCTTCGTCTCTCTCCTCAATAGGATGAATATTGCCACTGGCTTTGCTGATTCTGCCATCATCGTAGCGAGGAGCAGCATGGTAGTTGTACTGACTGCGGGTCAGGCCGTTCTTTCGTAGACCTCTTGTCGGGCTTGGAGCATTGATCGACAGACCAGATCTCTCGACCTCGCGACTACCTTCTTTCATTTGAGCAGGACTGTTTTCGACACCATGAGGCGTCCAAGTCGTGAAGCCATCGTGCATATCCTCATCTTTCTCTTGCCAGGCTCCACCAGAGGCGTAGTCGGCATGGTAAGGCTCGTAAGTAGTGCTGCTGCGATAAGGCTCGTAATTGGCATTGCCGAACCAAGCTTGCTCGAGACCGTTGCCTCCTTTCTTGTACAGACGTTCTCTGTCAGTTTCACGAGCTTCGCGTCTTCGCTTGAGATGACGCTTATACCAGAAGTAGAAGATGATAAGGAGCCCAACCGCGATGGCTCCAATGGTCAAGCCGACACCGAGACCTGCTTTCTGGGATGTTGTGGTGAGTGCACCTTTTCGTTGGTCTTGTGCTGATGTGCCACTATCCGATGTGACTGCTGGAGGCGGGCTGTAAGATTGTATCCAGGACCTCGAGGTGACGTTGTAGAAGAGATTTTGTGAGTTAGATGAAGACGTTGAACGACGTAGTAAGCGCTTGGATGATGTTGTAGGAATGTTGTATCCACCCATGATCATCATGACTCCACCAGGAAGCATGGCTGCGCCGTGTCCGTAGATACCTGCTCCAGACAGACCAGAAGCTGTTTGGAGAGGTACTGACCACTCCCAATCTCCATCGCCTCCATAGCCCGAACCGAGTTCTAGCACGGCTAGTTGGGGTGAGGCGGCATTTGTGACATCTCCAACCCATCCACCAAACACAACCAAGCTCTTGCCATCCTCAGTCAGCACTGCAGTATGCCCTGATCTTGGTTCGACGGCCGTGATAGCTCCTCTGACTGCGAGATCGGTATTTGCGGTCGAAGGTTGATCGACGGGTTGATAAGTCCAGGTCTCTTCGGGAAGGGAGAACAGAGCTACGGATGACATGTTGATGAAAGCAGCTCCAGTGTGACCTCCGACCAGCACGAAGCTCTGGCGTGCGCTTTGGGTGCTGCTAGAGTTATCTGAGAAAGCAGGGGCCAAGGGTGTCATACTGAAGCCAGCCTCAGCGACAGGTGGACCTTTGCTGGATAGGAAAGCAGGAGTATAAGCCACTTGCTTCGAGCTGTCAAGTTCTGGAGAGAAGGTCATCATCTGGTTAGTGTAATTTGCTGCAGACATCCAGGTTTCGTCGGTAGCCTTGGGCAACGGGCACATTCCTCCGAAAACATATAAACTTGTCGTTGAAGCATTGCCCTTGGCCAAGTCCGAGAATGCGATACCCGAGCTTAGGAAGTCGGGACCATGGACCTTGTTCTTTGCAGCTGCTGCAGGTGTACTTTGTAACCATGTTCCGTTGCCATGTTTGCCATTAGTGGCTGGGATGAAGGTCCAGACTTCGGGAGCATCGCCATCTGTAGAGCAGTCGCCAGCGACGACGGTGATGTTCTGTTCGCTTCCTTTTAGTGGTGTGTATGCTCGATTCGATGTCGCTGACAGAAATGGTAGCGAGTTGTATAGCGTCGTCAAGGATAGTTTCGAAGCCTCGAGCGATTTGGTGAGATCGAGCGAAAGTAAACTGGTTTGGCCATTGGTACCGGGTTGTAGGATATATGCGTATGATACTGTTTGGTCGTCTTGGTCGTTCTGCTCAGGTATCACAATATGTGTTGGGTTGTATGGTAGATCCAGTGCTGAAACTTGAGCGACTGCGAGGGCAAGAAGTCCGACTATGTGCCTCGGGATGGCCGGTCTTGACATGTTTTCGAGACAGAATATCACAACTCAGATTCGTCAATCCATATACATTGTAAGAGTCGTGATGGCCACTTGTCTCGGTAGATTTATCGCGGATGCAATAGTTTCACAGAACGAGCGGACGCGGAAGGGCGAGATAGTAGGGTCGAGGCGAGACAAGAAGTGGCTAGGTAGGTACCTTCGAGGTAAATAGATGGCGGGGGACGAGACAAAGGAAGAAACCCAATCAATCGAGGGCCACAGGGCTCTTCTGCAGCTGAACAAGGGCCACTCACATGCGACCGCCCGGTCATTCCGGTCCTCAGAGTAAACAAAGCTCGTCACGCAACATGGGTGGGTATCCACTCCCACGTAGTAGACGAGAGGCACCAGCCACCGTTCGATACCAACGTCTGGGCCCTGCTTATATTGAGCCGTCGCCGAAGCAGCAGTGAAGAGGCATGCTTGGATAAATTGGCAGCCACAGCTCCTTTGATCAAGTGTGGCACCTTTTCGTGGTCTGGAGAAAGTTTGTCGACCATGTTGCCAGAGCAACCCCCCAAATCCGAACCCTTGTTTCGCTAGCTTCTGGCCCTCCAACTTGCACCACCACTCGATTTTATTCGACCGCCTCCGCTACTTGACGAGATCCTGCCATTGCGGCAGTCACTCCGCAAAACTGATATCTGTAGGGAAAGCCTATATTCGAGTACGAGGCTATCCACTCGTGTGGATGACGATAAGAAACACGGCTTTCTTGACGCTTGCTTGCAGCCGAACGAGCCACTTTTCGGATTCGGCGGTTGTGTCATCCATATATTTTCTTGTTTCTAGAGCAAAGCGGTAAGTCAAGTGCGACATCTCATTACTTATCGTAACTGTAGGACCGAACTGTTGTACGGAGTATATAGGGATCGGTTGCCATGTCTCGCCAAGTGCTCCTGGAACGAGTAGACTGCCGCTGAACCACGAGAATTAATCCCGCCGTTGCAAACATTCATGGCATACCGCAATCTCACAACTGTAGCAACCACCGTTGGCATATCTGAACATCACGAGCAGTTCAACGGTCAGATAGCAGTATGTTGAGATGATTCTTGTTTTAAAGAATTCTAACGAGCGATAGAAGAAAGAAAAGGCGATGCCTAGTAATTCAGCAATGACCGCCCTCTCGTGTCCAGCAATCTCCCTAGTATAGTACAGCTCGTGTGTCCGAAAAACGCCGTTTCTGAAGAAGCCAGAATGACTACTTTATGCCCTCCAGCGAAAACTCCTTCTTCCATGCAAGTTTCATGCGCAGTCGTTTCGTGCGTAAATCAATGAATCTTCCCTTTCCCGTATGACGCCTCGCTTCTCATGTACATTTCCCAGAAACTCAATTATATGTCGCCTGCGTTGTTGATGCGCTTCTTGATCTGCTCGAACGAGGAGAAGAAGATCATGTTGATCAGCGCGGAGCGTCCGACACTGACTCCAAGGCCTGTACTGTCGTCAGTTGGTGCTCTTGCGCAGGTGTTTCCAATTGGCCTACCTCTATATGATCCAGGCTGGAAGAACTTGATGTCGGGACGCGAGACTTGAGCGCGACCTGTTTCCAGCTGACGCTTCTGGAACTGAGTCTTGACGACATCGATAGGGTAAATCTGCACCTCGATTAGCAACGAGACCACAACGTTCATCCTGCCATTCTGCGTACCAACACCCAACTGACAATGCCACAAGTTGCTCCTGCAAGAGCCACTGCACCAGGTTCGGCAGGTCCGTTTCCGCGACCGTTTGAGAGTATCTGCTTGACAGTCTCGTAGGTCCCGAAGTATATAGCGGTGCCAATGGTGTCGCGGACTGCATGGCGTTCTGTCAGTAGTAGCTCAATATGTCAGGGTTATATGCTGTCGGAACTTACCAAGATGTAAACGATAGCCGCAATACAAGCCACGAATTCCGCGGTCACGAATGAGCTGCTGGGCAGTTCTGAAAGCACCAGTGCGAAGGTCGCTGATTGGTTGAGGGCGATCCGAAGGGTTGGCCTCTCTCTTCATCTTTCCAGCCAGTTGCGCGTTAAGCTTGATAAGCTCGAAAGGACCTTTGCTCTGGTCAGCCATTGTTTAAGAGAGTGGCCTCAATAGACATACAAGAGATGAACGTGATGACGGCACCAGCGGTTGCTCCAGCACTACTGAAACAAGCGATAGTTGACAGAGTAGGATACTGTCCTTTCTGGTTGGCCAAGTCAAGGGGCGACTGGCCAGTCATTTGGGTCATGTAGTGATCAATCACATGCTTAGAGCGTTGATAGAGACCGAAAGAGATGGTGCGCACCAATGTGACACTAGCCATTGGAGTGCCAACACCTGGTAATGGAGCTCAGCAATCGCAAAGTTAATTTCCAGCAGGAACGGTAATTACCTCTCCAGAAACCACGCAGACCTTCAACTTGGTATGCATCCTTAACGGTTGCAAGGAAGCGAGTGTCGTAACTTAGGTGTGGTCAGCAGGAGCGCGCAAGATGGTCATGACGCCTACTCACGATTGCATACGAACTTTGGCAAAGTCGAGAGGGAACTGCACAGGCTCATTAGCGTTGAGGCAGACCAAGAGACGGACGATGCGACTGAGCATACCGCTATGAATGTAGAGAGGACACTGGATGACATGGAAGCCAGTTCAGTTTTCCACTTTCTAGCCCATCTCTTGACATCGTCACTGGCCTCGTAGTCTAGAATGCCGAATCTGGGTGGTTGAGTGGGCGTACGCTGCTCGTTGTGGGCCTTGTCCGAGTCGGAGTTTGGATCTCTCATGCTGGGTGGTGCGGGTTGCAGGTGGTTCGCGGTAGAAATGTTGCTGAAGACAAGAGTGTCTTTCAGTTCGCGCGCTTTTGAACCAGCGGCGAGCTGCGCTCCATTGGCTCTCGGCGAATTCGACGACTAAGCAAGGCAGCGATATACGGGGTTCTCGGCAGGCTTCAAAGGCTCTCCGGGGTTCCAGGAAGACAGACGAGACTCTCGGTTTGCTCGTGAGCGAGTCTACTTGTAGATTTACGGCGACCAGGCGCTAGTCGAGCTTCAGACGACGATTCGGGCGGGCACGCCGTCGCCTGTCGAGACGGATTTTTGGTGCAATTATTCGGCAGGAGTATGATGAGCAATATTTCGACAGAATCAGCGGCGGCGGCGTGGGTGAAAGGGCTGGATAGAGGTCGACCTTTGTAACAGGAAGAAGCAGCGTGAATTACTGTCTTGACGTTTGATTGGCCTGTACCCCGCCGTTTTGTACCTTCTCTGAAGCCTCCCGAGTGCTCGCTTAGACTTACCTGTATACACTTCATCACGCGGCTGCTTTTGCTTTTGAGTGAGCACATGTGAAAGAGCATGACACCGGCATGCTTTAATTGTTGTCAATACCAATTCCTGAATCATATATATTGCATTCTGCATCAAGTCATCATCCTCCCCCTCACGTTCACGCCCAAGTCCCTGAAGAGCCCGCTTATGTTGCTCTGTGGAGAGACTCGAGTACAAACCAAATCATGTCCTGTCACCTGCGTGGTATTGACGTATCAAAGAAAGACCATTCCTGCTCCTGAGAGGAGACCCAAGCTCAGAAGGATCCATCCACATGCTCTTGCAGTTGCTGCCTCACTAGGCGCTCCTTTGCCAACATTGCTCTGTCCACTAGCCATGGCTGAACAGCTGGTCCCACAACCATAGCCAGATGGACAGCACCCTCCCCCTAGACTGGCTGCACAACTAAACCAACCATTGGCACAGTTTCCGCTGAGAACTGCAGAGCTAGCACCGCTGGGAGCTATCACTGTCAGTCCAGAGTTAGTGACTACAGCTGTGCTTGCAGAAGTAGGACAGCTCGTCGTGTCGCAATTTCTTCCAACTCGACAACAGCCACCGAGATAATAAGCTGAACACATGTAGAATCCAGTTGGACAGCCAGAATAGGTAACGGCACTTGATGTGAAGGTCGTTTTCCGCGACTTAGTGCTTGACGACAATGCTGAGGTTGAGACTGGTCCAGATCCACTTGTTGGCAGAACAGGCGGAGCAGCGGTAGACAACGGAGGGCAAGTCACAGAACCACAGGCTCGATCAGTATGGCAACAACCGCCTCCAAGACTTGCTGGGCATGTCTGAAAACCAGGACTGCATGTCAATGGACCTTGACCTGAAGATGAAGGGCTAATCGGTGTCTCAGAGACCAACGAGGTCGTTGACGCACCCGAGGATGGAAGGATGGTCGTCGTTTGAACGACTGTCGTTGTCAAGGCGTTTCCAGAAGTTGTAACCACCAAAGTGGTCGTAGTAGTGCAGATCGAAGCTGTTTGTGAGCCAGAACTTGCTGGAATAACAAAGGTTTGAGTAGTTGTGCTGTCGGATAACGTTGACCATGAAGCTCCAGTGGTCACGGTAACTATTGGTAATGTAGTAGTGGTTGTAGCGGTCGATGCATATACGCCTAGATGCCACATCAGTAAGAATTTCAAACTTCAAGATCAGTCTAGCTAGCTTACATCCAGCGCCCTGACACGTATATCCTGGAATGCAACAACCCCCATTTTCGTTCTCACAGTTCGTGTATCCTGCAGCGGTATCACACGATCCAACTTGCCCTCCACAGCTGGCACCATCTGGACAGCAGCCTATCGTTGCTCCATTGTTTTCCGGGAGGGACATGCAGGTTTCGCCAGTAGCACAACAGCTGTTGGGGTATCCAACCAATGCGCAGCTGTTAGTCCCAGTGGGGCATTGATATGCCCGTTCGGATAAGCCGCGACCAAAGAATCTGTGACTGGGAACGAACTGTTGAGATTCTGCATGCAAAAGCAGCGGCGGGAGCAATTCTTCAACGTTGGATATGTTCGACAACAGTGCTGCAGAGCTGACCGAGCGTCGAGCGTTTAGAGGCTTGTCCATCTCAATGAAATCGAATGTCTGCTCGTCAAATTGCCAGTAATCCAGGAAGAACTTTTCTCCTTCATGTTCGCTCATCTTGCGAACACCAGATGGTGCAGCCAAATTGAGTTTCTGCTGTATTCTGAAATCTCGTTTGATATGGTATTCGTGTTCAGGATAATATTTCGTACCCAGTGGTAAATTGTAAGGCCAGTCTTGACCGTAGGATGGAGTCGCAAAGATGATAGCGAACAGAGCAGAAGGCAGGGCTAGAAGCCCACTCACTGTACTACGCATTTGTGCTTGTGGTGAGGGCTCGTAAGCTTGGGGGAATCACGTCAACATGGAAGGGAGCAATAAGAAGAGTGACTATCGTTGTCAACTATGGCTTGTGAGCAAGCAGATATGGCAAGACGACATTGAAAAGGAAAATAGATTGCCATTGCAAGTGATACTTAGCGTTGCCAGAGCTACAGTGCAGCAAGCAGGATGTTGGCGTGCATGAGCGCGACGAGTGAGAAGAGGGCACAGCACAGAATGTGGAGTGAAGCAGCCCGATGGCTTGCTTTGATGTGGCTGATGAGATGTGGCTTGGTCTTCGAGCAGCGCCAAGCAAGAATTCGTCGCTTGCGTGTGGCCATGCGCACGCCGGAGAAATCCGCCTCGCACAGAACCCGCCCGCGTTTTTGCAGCCTTCTTTTGAATCTCTTGTTCGCGACTGACGCTGTGATATCGACATCAACCGACATCGACAACCGGTACGTGTCTATTCCATATCCTCCTCGAGCCCGTCAGGACCACAATCGCCATCGTTTCCCCTCTCGCCGCATCGACAACACCGCTCCTTCGAACCGCGCGCGCCCGCCACCAAAAACCAAACCTCTCGAGAGCCCATCTACTAACACACCTCGTCTGCAGCAATCATGGGTAAAGGAAAGCCAAGAGGTCTGAACGCCGCCCGCAAGCTCCAGAACACCCGCCGTGAGGGTCGTTGGGCCGATCTCAACTACAAGAAGCGTCTTCTCGGTACCGCCTACAAGTCCTCTCCCTTCGGTGGCTCGTCGCACGCCAAGGGTATCGTCCTCGAGAAGGTCGGTGTTGAGGCCAAGCAGCCCAACTCGGCCATTCGCAAGTGTGTCCGTGTCCAGCTCATCAAGAACGGCAAGAAGGTCACCGCTTTCGGTACGTGAAGGACGCCACAAGGACTGCGCATACAAGCCCAATTCTAACATATCTGACCCACCAGTCCCCAACGATGGTTGTTTGAACTTCGTCGACGAGAACGACGAGGTCCTCCTCGCCGGTTTCGGTCGCAAGGGCAAGGCCAAGGGTGATATTCCCGGTGTCCGTTTCAAGGTCGTCAAGGTCTCCGGTGTCGGTCTTTCCGCTCTCTGGAAGGAGAAGAAGGAGAAGCCCAGATCGTAAACAACTCGTCCCCCCTCTGCGTTGTACGACTCTTACGCTTTCTTCTATTTCGCGCGGCGGAAATCAAGCAACCAACTCCAAAAGATTTCTCTGTTCACAACATCACTTCACTCGGTGTCAACAAATCATCATGCTTGCGGGTTGATCGGCTTTGGCGAAAATGGGACTTTTGCGAATCAAAAATGAAAAACAGTTTCCAAAAACACCCAAAACACAACAGCGTCTTCTTTCTTCCCGCCTGCCTTGCATGATAAGAGCGTCTTTTTCTTCCGCCATGCTGCTGCTTCCCCTCTCTTTTTGCTTCTGGCATCAGATCAAACACAGTGTCTTGTGACATAGCTTTACGGAATGCACTTGTCCAGCTCTGGCTGATGAACGAAAGATACCCGCATTCTGTCTACTCTTATCTTGCCACTTTTGTTGATCGTCCATCAATGTGCATCTCTCTGACCATCAGCAACTGACTTGTCTCACTCTAACCTACACCAGCAATATGCATGACAGCCCTGGACTCCAACCTCTTTCTCTTTCTCCCCTTCTCAACACTTACCCTCAGCTTCTCTTTCTTCATCTCTCATCTTCTCTTCTTTCCCTTTCCCTCCTGCACAATTCACTTTGCCACACTCTGGACTCCGCCCATCTCACTATGGCCTTGTCCAATTTTAAGTGCAAAGAAGATCAACCTTCTTGCCCTACTACTCACCGGCATGTCTCCTCTCTTTCGAGGGAGCGTGGACATCTCGGTCCATGTTTAAGGTCTACATCTTCCCATCACTCTATGCTTTTTACTAACCATCACAATCCCTTTGGATATCAACCTCTTTCGACAATCATATTGATGACGTGACTTCGCTATATTTGCACATATATATATATATCCAATACATGAAAGATCCCTACTATCTACTACAATCCATCCTCTCATCTTCTAGGTTTCTTGATGCGTTCTACTTATCTTCTTTCTTCCTATCTTTCAAGCCATCAACACCTTGCCCCCAAGCACCAGCTTTCTTCCCCCACTTCATCGTCCCCCAAATATGCGTCCAAGAAAACTTTGGCGGCGGCTCCTCAGACCTTCTAAATGGACTCGCATTATGTCTAAACATAATTTCATCTTGGACTTCATCCACATTTCTCGAATTACCCATTGCTGCATCACCTGCTTGCCCCTGCAGACGCACAGAGGCATCAGAGTGTGATGGTACAGACTCAGAAGGCAAAGAAACCTCCCAAGAACGAATGGAAGCAGAAAGAGGTTTATGCCAATCGTTCCCCTCTCTGTTCCACCATTTCCTACCACACATTTCCCAAAGACGGGATTGAGCGCGGCGATAGGCAAATCGTTCATCTTCGCCAGTAAAGGAACGCACGTTACTGAAATCTGGACCGCTGTTGCCTTGACGCAATCCTCGCATTCTTAGATCGTCGTCTGGGTCCACAGGTCCACGTTCACGTTCTGAAATCCGTCTGATGCGGTTGGGAGGATCATCTTCGAGGGAGTCTGGTGCGAGAAGTTGCTCAAAACGCGAGTGGGTGTAATCCGGCTGGACGGTTTCGGTGTAGTTGGGGTTGGAAGAGAGGATGTTAGGGCGAAAAGGAGCAGTGGCATCTTGATAGGCTTCTGCAAAAGTTTCTGCGTATACTGCATCTTGAGTTCCTTCTGCTGTACTTTTTTCTGGGAAAAAGATTTCATCGGGGCCGGCGTGGGCATGAGTAATAAGCAATTTGCAGCGGGCTTCGTAGAGGGCATCGAGCAGAGTTATAAACCGCCTAGCTTCGTTTTTTTGGAGTAGAGAGAGGGTTGGCACTGAAGAGAGGATTATGGTGTGGTAGGTTGAGGCGAGGGTGATGTAGTCGGCGGGACCGAGGGCAGAGGCACAGAGTTCGGCGAATGTCCAGGAGGAAATGCCGTTGTGTGTTCGTGGGACGGGGATGGTGCGGCCGTAGACGCGGAGGCTGGAGGGTTGCCAGTTTATTGATGAGGATGAAGAACCCAGAAGTGTTTGTTCGGCTTCTGCGAGTTTGGTTGTAAAGGTTGCTTGTTCTTCTTCTGAGGCACTGGGTTCTGGTTTTATGAGGAAGTAGGTGGGTGCTCGTACAGCTTCACCTGGTGTTTCTGAGCTCTCCTTTGCGTCTTCCTCGGGGATACCAGAGGTAGCAGAGTCGCTTTCAAAAGCTTCCATATCTGTGACATCTTCGAATCGATCTTCTTCAGCAATAGCAGGAGGTGCTTGCGAGCTAGCTTCATATCTGCGATAGTCTTTACCGCTGCTCATTTCCCAGACTTCACAGCGAGCCTTGAGAACCTCGAGGAAGCCGGCAAATTCACCTTGGCCAGCAAACATATTTTCACTCCTGCCTTTAGCAGCCTTTCCCAAGCCCAGTTTCTGAGTTATGCTTTGCAAGCGAGAAGGTGGTGGAAATGCCATACCGGCAGCTTTGTGTAGTTCCTCAGGCATGCGATTGCTTGTTGCAATCAGCACACCGCCGAGTTGGAAGAAAGAAGTCATCAAGTTGGTCATGATTTTCGAAGCGGCTCTATCCGGTAATTGAAACTCGTCGAGGAAGAGGATGGGTGAGTTGTTAATCATATCACGAGCGAGCCACAGTAATGAATGCTCTTCCACATCAGCACCAGCAGCTTGAGGCAACCTGGACAAACGACTCCGCCTCAGCTGCTCGAGTTTGGCAAAAGTATCCAGCATAAAGGTGTTAAAGTGCCAGCGAGCCTTTTTCCGGTTGGGTAAGCAATCGGCGAAGAGATCGATGAGCATACTCTTGCCTGTGCCTACTTCACCGTGAAGCATGAGGCCTCGAGGCGAATCGAGATTCATGGCGGCTTCATGGCTGGTGAGGACTTTGGTTAGAGCTAGACTGTCTCGTTTCTCTCTTTGGGCAAGGAGGCTTTGCCAGACACCTCGTTTCTGTGGATCTGATTCTACATTTGTGTTTACTGAAGGGCCCACGGCGCGTGTTATCTGATCGAGTCTGTGCTTGTATTCGACGGTTGGTTCATAGTCTTTCAATCGATCGTATAATTTTTGTAGATGGATAGCTGGAACAGGTTGGTATACGAGTAAGTGAATTCAAAGTCTGAACAGCTTACCGAGTCTATGTTGGGCAGGATCTTGAGTTATACGATTGGTCGCAAGCAGGGCTCGGTACAGCACGAGTGGATTGGTGATGGCCACACCAGTGTTTGGTATAGATGACAACGACATTGATAAGAGATGCAATACAAACAAAAGAAAGAAGACTTAGACCTATGTAACAAAATATTGAAAAGAAGACAGGAAGTTGTCGTGTGCAGTTGCACGATCTCTATGATGAATCGAGTCTAGGCGCGAATCGACGTCACCCTTTTGGTAGCGGAGCAGTCGAAGTCTAGAGCCTCATGACCGACACATCAACGTCGCTAATGGACTAGAGGCTCTCCTACCATGGACGCGGAACAGTTCACGCCGGCGCAACTGTCCTTCTTCTCCATCTATAGTCCGCCGCTGGGACCGACAGACGAGACATTCGGCGACCAAGTCGTGTTCTACTATTCGCGCTCAGCCCGGGATGGACGTACGAAAGCCAAAGCAACGGCCGACGAGGAGCGACTGAATGAGAATGAGAAGCTACGACAGATTGGCCTTGCCCAAGGCATGGCAGGGTTTGCCAGGTACAACCAGCTGCTTGCTTGACCACTGGGGTTTGCGTGTTAAACATGGTCAAGGAACTTTTCCGACGGCGAGCCCATTGAAGCCGTCGAGACGGAGAAATCGCGTATCCTGATGCACGAACTGGAGAAGGACTGGTGGGTTCTGGCTGTATGTTGACGAGTCCTCCATCATCTACCCATCCACAGCTGACCCACGCCCTGCAGTCTGTCGACCTCACGCGTCTCCCGTCATCCAACAAAGACCACGAATACGAATACTCGTCGCGCGAGGTCAGCCCGGCTCCGCTCCTCCTCCAACAGATCCTTACCGCCTACCGCGTCTTTACACTCCATCATGGCCCCTCACTCAGCGACATGTACGTCAAGCTCACCCCAGACAAGTTCTCGGCCATGCTCGATCGCTTCTGGACCCGCTTCTGCCGCAACTGGGACGTTTTGCTACACGGCAATCCCGCTGTTGACATCTTTGGAGGCTTGAAGCTTGCAGCAGGAGGTGAATTGGGCTATGGTGTAGGCGAGGAAGATTGGGGCAGTGGAGACAGAGAGGTGCTCGAAGACCTAGTACACCGCACCGAGGGCCTGGTCGACTTGCTAGTCCACCGTTTCGGCGAACCTGCTCCACCAGAGGACGACTACATCACCAATGATCCTTCTCAGGATACCCGTCAAGGTCTTCCCTGGCTGGGCTGCGGATCCGAACCTCAAGCCCCTGATGGCCTCATCTTCAGTGGTGTAGGCGCCATCACGCGTCCTTCAGTCCGTGACATATCCACCTGGGTCCGCGACATATATGCCTACGGTGAGCACGCTTACGGCGTAAAAGATAACCCACACCGACAGCGCCGTAAGAAGCGCAGGCGCCAGCCAGTCGAAGAGCCTGAAACTCCACCTGCCACAGAAGACGCCCTCAAGAACAAGGCTATAGATCGATTGAAGGGCATCGAACTCCCACCAGATCCCCGTCCACAAATGCATGACAGAGTTGCCTCTCACGATCACGCTACCGGTACTCCAGGCACTCAGGTTGCTTCACATCCTGGCATTCCACCTCCCATCGTCAGCGCTGTCGAAGCCTCTCTTAATCGAGCCAGTGCTTCCGCCGACTCTCACGCTTCCAACCAACCACCGCCACTCCCGGAACAATCCTCAAACTGGAACCTCGGCAGCTCAGACAAATGGGTCAAATACCTCACCTTCGGTCTGGCATCAGGCGCAAAACGCCCAGAGTCACCAAAACGACCAGAACAGCCACGTCGCACATCAACCTCAAGCTCAAAGACCGTCAAAGGCGCTTCCTTCCCAAAATCAAAAGACGACAACAAGGATCAACCCCCAATGCAGCATCTCGATCCCAATCCAGACGGCTACCAAGCAATGGCCGCCCTACAACGCCAACGCCACCAAGAAAACTCCGGCCATTTCCTCGTCGGCTACCGCGGCGACCTCGACCTCGAACCTGCAGAAGAAAAAGACCACGACAGTGACTCTACAATCGGCGGCTCCGAAATTCCCGAAGCGGAACGCAACCTTTTACGCACCGTTAAAGTTGAATTGACAGAAAAAGGCGACACTGCCAACGATGACTTGGACTCTCGAGACAGTTTCGTGAATACTGATTTGTCGTCTCGATTGAGGGTATTGGTATACATCCATCGCCCTTTTATCCACGTTTTTCTGTTTGAGCAACGCACGCCTTCACTCAGCATCACTGCTTTCTACCGCGAGTTGCATAAACATATACGTCCATTGTATAAATCCCTTCTCAACAGCACTTCGGCGCAGAAAGTTGCAGAGAGGATAACAGCAGCGACTTCCTCACCTCCACAACCTTCTTCTGTTAATGCTGCAGCTGCGCCATTTGCACCGCCCCGAAACAGTCCAGTGTGGGATTTGGTCTACGATCCTGTAAATCTTTCTTGCCATACCAGTTTGCCTAATATACCTGAACATGGGCAAACTCCCTACACCGGCGTTGCTAGCACAGGCAAAGATGCAGCACCCCAATGGACGAGATTGGAAGCATTAAACGTACATTCGCATATCCTCTTCACACTCCAACATTCCTCCCGCAACACCCAAGAAACAGAACGCACCTCCAAAACAACGCGGCATTGGTGGGTAGTCTGGCTCCGCATCCCTCAACCCGGCGACGACGAAGCCAAATACCCTCGTCCCATCGAATTTGCCAGAACTGCGTTTTTGGTGAGGAAAGCTAGGGATCATGTTGTGGAGCGCAAGGGGATTGGTATGGGAATGGGTATGGGAAAGGGAATGGCAAGTAGAGTCAGCAGTGGGATGTATAATTTGGTTGGCGTCAGGGGAGGAAGCAGTGCAGAGAGTGAAGATGTGCAAAATGCGGGATGGGGTAGTGCTGGTGCTATGGCGGGTGGCATTGGTGTTGATGCTAGGAAGTATGTTGAGAATCTGCTGAGTTTGAATCGGTAGAGGAGGTGGTAGCTGGGTTTGACCAAGACTTTTTGGCATGTGATGTCACCCTGGCTGATAAGCCATCATGCTCCGACCAACCTTTCCTACAACTGCAGGCTCTTGTAAATAGATCATATATGTCGAATATGTTCTTCATAGATACCCTGATGGCCTCTGAGTTGTCCTCGACCTCATGTGTTGATGTTGTTGGTTGCACCTTCGTCTTTCGATTCCATAGCACAATTCCAACCAGAACACAAGATAAATGTATATGAGAACGCGATAACCGTAGCCTTCTTTCGGTAAAACTCATTTTATGCTTTGTTCAATGTCTGCTCAACGATGCCGATATCCAAGTCTACTACTCAAGAAGAATTACTGAGAAATGCAATCAAAACAGCCCATCAGACGAAAGAATAAAAAAGCGAAAGAAAATAGAAAAAAAGAATACATATTTTCTTTCATAAAAAAAAAGAAGGAAAATCCACAAACAATCTAAACCTTACTACCTTACGCATTTCCAGGCTTCTCATCCGTATCAATATGCCACACAATATAATTCGGCAACCCGTAAACCCCATATCCAGCTCTCTTAGCCATCTTAGCAAATCCTTCTGTTTCGGCTTGGTTTTCGAAAGGGTAAGAAGGGAAATTGATGCCGCTGCGGTGAACATCGGCTTTGACGAGAATGTTGACGCCGCCGATGCCGTCGAGAGGGATTTCGACGTCTTTGTCTTCGCGCCAGTCGCCCATTTTGGCCATGTAGGTGCGGCCGGTGTCGTATTCTTTGTAGCCTGAGAAGGGTTGTTAGTGGGTGGATAAGAGGATGGGTGGGTAGGAGGGGATTTACCTTCTGCGAGAACGGTGTCTTTGTCGAGGGTAGCGGCTAGCTTGAGACCCTTCTCGGACTCTTGCCATGAGTTGTAGTCGAATCTTCCTTCAATATCGCGGCCGTTCTCGTAACGGTGGAACCAAACATCTGTATGGCAATTAGCAGAGTGTTCAAAAGATGCAATCAACACATGATCATACTGGGAACAAGAACATCGCGGTCGTGAGCGATGAAATCCTCAATGATCTTGGAAGGACTGTCCTTGATGTCGACATCACGCCAGTAGACCCAACTGTGCTCAGGCTTCATGGCAGCGCTGAGAAGGTAATTTCTAGCCTTGCCCATGGCCTTTCTGCGAGGACCTTGAGCAGCGAAACCGTGTCTGTCTTCGACACTCTGGCTCAAATGAACACCGAAATCTTTCTGAACCACGGTTGCGCTGCGGAAAGGGATCGAGTCGGGACGACTTTGGATGCGCTCGAGTTCTTTGGCGAGGACGGCGAGGGTGTCATCGGTGCTGTCGCCAACGAGGAAAGCGAGATCGATCAGCTCGTGAGGGTAGGTCAATTGCGAAATGAGATCGAAGTAGTCGTTGATGTAGGGAGCGGCGTCGCGTAGAGGGGTGAGAAGGAGAACGCGCTCCTTGTTGTCAATGGCCTGTCTCGTGCTCTTTATGGGGTTGAGGTCGACACTGTTGATGGTGGTGTGGTTGACCTCGACAGGAGCGTGGTGATTGAAGATGACGGGGGTTTGTAGGCTTCCAGTCCATAGCATCTGCTCATTGGGTGTCATTTGCATGGGCGACTTGGCCGGTCCGAAGCAGTAGAATCTGACGGGTCAGCATGGTAGATAGAGAGGGCAGCTGGAGCGACAGCGCACAGCGATTGTCGAGGTCGTCAAGATCATCTGTCGCATGAAACTCCAGGAGATAGTCAAGCTTACTTTTGCAGGTCCTCGGCGGTACCTGTGACGCCCCTCCATAACAAAATGACGAGGCCGACTATGGCGACGACCAACAGGAAGCGCGTACGTGTGAGAAAAGTCCATACAGCTCTGGTCGGAGGCAGCCTGGCCTGTGCCGCCTTCCATGACACGCCGTTCTTGGGCAACAGCATGGCGATATGCAGTTATGACCACTTCAAACCAGGCGGCCTGTCGCAGGAAACTCGAGATGACAGCAACCTCGTCGGCGCTGGCTGGCGCTTCAGGGAATCCGGAGGGCGTTGGCTTGCTTGGAATCTGGCAGGTACGCCTTGGCAAGCTATTATCCGTGGAATTGTCGAGGAGGGATCGAGGGATATGTTGAGCTTTCTTCGAATATCAGGTCCTTCCAGCCTTGTCTAGGGGAATTGCGAGTTTTGTCTGCAGTCGTTCCTTCCTGTTGCGACGGCTGGCCTCTCTGCCACAGTCGTTCTTCCCCATCTGGCAATGATATTCTCCGTCAACCCCAGCATCCAAAGCCACCTAATTATTGCGCACTCCTCCCGCCCCTGAGTCAGGCATTTCACCATCATCACATTGCACAAGGAACCTTTGCAAGATTCGGTCATGGTTTATTCATTAAAGTACAATATATGCTAGAGTGGGTGTAAATATGCTGCCGGAACATCTCTCATACCCTCCTCCATTGATAAAACATTTTTTTTGAAGCGCCGAAAACCATCCAGAACAAAAACAAAACATAGGGTAGTCGTTAGAATCATCAAGCCATCTCCAAAAAACAGTTTGCCTTCCCTTCTCGCTCAAAGCATGGCACGACTCTCTCTGGGCTTGCGGAGAAACATCTCATGTAGAACATTTTTGCCAAGGTCATTGGCAATGGGCATGAGCTTCTGTTGAACAACGTTAAGAAGTTCGTCTCGACTTCTGATGTTCTTCAAGCCGAGTGGGAGATGTGCCTCCTCGATGACCTGAATTCTTGCTGCCTGGAGCTTGAGTTCGTAGGTCTTGTCATCATCGCGCTCATCTCTCACCACCTCTGCGGGGCCTACGTCCTCTGGTTCGAACAAGTCGAGCATAGTACTGAGTTGTTGCATGCCGTCTTGACCGAACAGCTCTTGCATGAAGATCAAGGCAATCGGAATGAGTTGTGTACCCGCTTCCAGGATATTCTTCTCCTCGTACAACATGCCACTGCTTTTGGCGTTGACCGTTGTTTGAAACTTATCACCTCTCCAGTGCAAGCCACTGACAAGAAGGCGCTGCAGAATCATCCTATAGCATCCCTTCTCAGCACGGAGATGAGTCTGTGCCATATTGTGGCGGGTGTTCGGGTCGCTGCTGCCAGTCACCGATTTGGTGCGTTTGGCCTCGCAAGGTGCATGCATGGGATCGAACCGAGGAAAAGAGTGAAGACCGCTGGTGCTGCCGGGTACTCGGACACCATCTCTGTAGGGGCGCTGGGCTGCCTCAATGCGCATGTTGTTCTCCAAATCCTGTGCCTTTGCCGTTGCAGAGTAGTTCTTACACTTGCCAGATTTGGTGGTCTTTTCGACTCTGTAAGAGGGACTCTGTCTCTTGGCTCGGCTGGCAGGTGGAGCAATTTTGGCCGGGATTGGCGACACAGATCTGGATGGTGTTGGCGTGAACGAAGCAACAGACTCAGGGGGTGAGATGAGTGTAGACTCGGTTCTGATGAGCGGGACTGGAATGTATTCACATCCAACCGAAGGAGCGCGCATGTATTGAAATTGCGACTGACCAGCGACCTCCGCAAGTTCCTTGAAAGGCGGAAGAGTCGTGGGAGCATGGTTCAGCGCAAAGGTAGGCGCCAGTCTTGTTGGCAGACCGTTCTGATGGTTCAGAAACGAAGGAGTGCCAGTCGTTGGCTGCGTACGAGATGCAGCCATGTCATTTCGAGCATGTACGGGATGAGACATCAGATGATCCCCGACCTGCCTGACGCGATCTACTGCTCTACGTCCAAAGACTTCCTGGTTATGCCTACGTTGTGTTAGTTTCGATGACTCTTGTGTTGATCGGTCCAAGGACTTACGATTCGTAGACCATGTTGAATTGCTTTTAAAGAATCAGAAGTATCTTTGTACCGAGAGCGAGGTGATAGTCGAGGTCTGAGGGGAGTTCGTGTAGTGCCGTATGAAGGGTGATAGCGTGTGTTTGACTTCTGTCGATGCGGTAGAGAGCACGTTCGAATCAAGCAAGAGGCAAAGAAGAAAACCAACCCAAAAGACCAAGAACAATGAACAATGTAGCAAAGAACCAGGCCAATTGATGTACTGTAGATTGGATGGAGGATGAAGGATGAAGACGAAAAGGAAGGTATTCACCGACTTGATATACTTACAGAGGCTGAGGACATGGTCAGTATCATGTCTTCTCCACCATGTCATTTTTACCGTCTGGACACAGCATGACTAGCGTTAACACAGCAGCCATTGCCGCTCAGGGCAGTTACAGGTTGAGCCGAGAAGGCCAACAGAAGGATTCTACTGGCGCAAGCCTCTTGACGCTTGAGCCTATCTGCAGGGCAGCAGTTCGCAAACCTGGTCGACTTCCTTCCAGATCTTCTCCAGTCACGCAACCGCCAGACCTGTTCCAACTTTGGGCTTGCTGATATGCATCAAGTTCCTTCACCGCTGCTTTCTGAACAGTCCGCTCTCATTCAAATGCGTTATGACTCTGCAGAAGAGGACATCAAGATCAATGTGAGGCACTCTTCTGCATGTCGATTTGCGAATGCATGTTGTCGACGAATGCATATTGTCAAGGGGTATGTCAAGTCGAAAAGATGCAACTAGCATTCGGGACATGAGAAGCCGTATGCAGCGCGGCAACAACAACAGCAACCAGAGCGGGCCTACGTCCATATCTTGGGCAGATATGTCCTTGTGATTCGTTCAACGATGCGCGCGCGGCGCAGCAGAGGGATTGAAGCATATTAGCCGGGGCACGAGCAGCTGTGACCAGAGTAAAATATGATATATCGAACTCGAAGGATCAGAGACCTACCGAGGCAGTTGATTAGTTTGTGGCTTGCAAAAAGAACGAGCACCATCCTGAGATGTCTGACCGGATCCAGCGTATTTGGTCCCGTGTCATGTTTGCGATAGGCGGTTAGCGATGTGAGGGTCCGGCACCCGGGTTCTGTGTCCCTTGCGGCCGCGGACCAGATCCGAGGGCCGCTGTTGTTGATGAGGGGAGACTCTGTGCCGCAGAGATCGGAAAATCTTCCGTTAGTGCTTGACATCTTAGTCCTCTGCACTGTAGGTGTCATGCGGGTTGTCCCTCGTCTGCCTGTCATGACAAGCAAAAAAACCATACCGCTCTTTCAAATGTCATCAACATGTCGTTATCAGACGGATAGCTGCTTCGAATGTCAACCTTGCCATGCGAACGACAGGCGGAAATGCACACCAGAATCTCTGTGGCACGACGGGAGCGTGCACCTGTTCTAGAGCATCAGATGAGCATGCTCCAAACCGATGAGCGAAGATAGAGTATCCACACGGCGTTCGATGTTAGTCGAGGTGGAGATGGAGACGCTGAAATGACTTGGGAGATATGCAGCAACTGACTGACCGAGTTCTGGGAACGCAGTGGGTCTTGGCTTGAGCGAATCGTGCTCTAAAAGCAACCTGCGAAGACCACCAGATTTGCAGTTCCGATGTAAGTTGCTTACTCCCAAGAAGATGCATGTATGGATGGTCCAATAGTTGGTCGGCAATGCCACTGGGCATTGACCAGGTTGATGCACGATGAACTCAACTGCCGGAAGTTAATGGTCGGTCTGTGAGAGCGGTTGTCGAATGATGAGCATTGCATTGTGCGACTGTCAGTGCTTGCCATCCCGATTGCCCCGGTTGGTTCAGCCATCCCTTTACGAAGAGGCGTTCTGCTCATGCGGGCGGTGGCTCCAAGTCTCCACTCTCAATAAACAAGCTCATGCGTAGGATGTCTCTTATACGTTTGCTCTTTTGAACAGGCGCGAAGAGAGTGCTAAGGTCGCACAGGACCCTGAAGACTGATGAAACAGCATCCGCGCTGTGTAGCACCCGATGCGCGCTGTCATGGGTCGACATTGATCCCGCTATCTTTACTATATCGAGACGATGCAGACGCATCTGTTCGCCGACCTCATGCTGATGGTCCCCGGCTGGATGCAGTATCGAGATCGGTGTGGAGACAGGTTGTTCAAGGTCTTCTTGGTGAGAACAAAGAAGAGGGGAGGACAAACAACTTGTTCATGACACGGCGTGACGTTCAGAGAAGCTCAGCGTATTCCTCCCTGTGTCGAAAGTCAAAAGATCCTTTGCATGAGACATCTCGTCGGCTAATCATGCACTGGGCGTCTCAGGTTGAACGATTTCAATCAACAAGCGGCACGCGAAATTTTCCTTGAAAACAGACATTTGAAGTAAACAAATTCGTTTGAAGAAGTATGAACACGAAGAATCTCATACGATAATAAGAGTTATTACAATAGAACCCCGACCGCCTAACTCGTTAGAAGCCATTAGAAGAAAAAAGGAAATAAACTTTGTGAGTAAAAGGACCATTCGATGCATCGCTATCCTGTATCTTAAAAGAATGCTTTCGCTCAGATGAAACTCGGAGCCAGTATGTGAGTAGAATAAACCTTCGGGTCATTGGAAATAAATTGGAAATGTCCCGTGGATTAGTCTACGCAAGACAAAGAAAATGAAATCGAAACGCCATGCAATTGGATCAACACGAAGTCAAGCAAGGACCCGTTTACAGAAGACCGAACATGGCAGCAACGACACCCATGACACCAGCAGCGGCGGTGGGAACGTACATGGCGTTGGCGGAACCTGACTGGGTGGACTTGGAGCCGTTGGAGCCAGTGGTGCTGGGGTTGGAGCCAACACCGGAGGGCTTGGAGACGGTACCGTTGCAGTAGTACTTGCCGCGGATCTGGGAGCCAGACTTCAGCTTCTGGAAGGCGTCGCAACCAGTGAGCTGAGCAGAGGACTGGATGTTGAAAGCACCGTCAACCTCGTTAAGAGCAGGAGCAGAGACGCTGCGATGTATTAGCAAATTGTTATGACTTGATCGTACAGATGAACTTACTTGGTGAAGTCACCGTAAAGATCGAAAGCGCCAGTAATAGTGGCAAGCTTGGGGAAACCGTCAATGACCATGAGCTCGGTGTTGTTCTGGATGGAGAAACCACCGCCGACCTTCTTGAGCGAAGGGAAGGAGACGTTGTTAAGGTTCTGGTTGGAGACGATGGTCAAGTCACCCTTGTTGGAACCAACAGTGGTAAGGTTGGCGCACTGCAGCGACTCGAACTCGTTGGAGTAGAAGCCGAGGGAGCCGTTGACGGAAACGAGCGAGTTGAGGGCAATGGTGGAGACGTTGCGGAAGGTCATGTTGTTGGCCCAGATCAGGTTGGGGAAGATGGCGGAAACGTTGCCACCGTTGGACTCGATGTTGAGCGAGTTGGTGATGTTACCGAGCTGCATAGAGATGTCGTTCAGATAGTTGTTGTTGGTGATGAAGACAGTGTCGACAACAGCAAGGTTAATACCGTCAAGGGTCTGGAGCTGAGTGTTCTGGATGTTGAGCTCGCTGGCCTGCTGGACACCGGTGGTGAAGGACAGAAGCTGGAGACCAGCAAGGGCGTTCCATTGGATGGAGTCGACCTGGCTGAGCTGGGGGAACGACAGAGTCGAGAGAATCTGGAGCTCGTTGAGGATGAAGGCACCGCCAATGGTCTGGAGGCTGTCGGCCGAGATGGAGGGAATCAGGGAGTTGTTGGTTGCGACAAGATCTCCAGTAATTCTCTTGACACTAGGGAACGAGACAGCGTCGCCGAGGCCCGAGGCGATAGCGATGGAACCAGAGAAGGTGGAGCAGGCCGAGAGGGCAGAGGCCTCAGCGGCGGAGCTGATGGTGGTGGTACCGGAGACGCTGCAAGAGCTCTGGGCGTAGGCACCGCCAACGGCAGCGAGTGCCGGAACAAGGAACTTCATCGACATTGTGAGAGGGTATTAACTGAGAGGCCGCGCGTCAGTAAAGATGGCCTGTTGTGATGTATACACAAAAGAGGGGGTGATGTGCGACTGAGAAACTTCTGTTCAAGTACCACGAGCGACCCAATGTGAGTGCACAAGACGGGCCAAGTGAAGGAGTGTCGGGGACAAAAGATGGATGTTTGAAAAAGCCAGAGAGCAGATAAAAACATACCTTGAAAGTGTATAAACTGTTGCAGGTGAAGAAGCGCTGGAATAAGTGTAGTGCAAGTGGAAAGGACCAGATGCAACAGAAATGTGAGAGCGAATGTGAGAAGCGGCCTTTTGCGGAATAGAAACACTCGTAATGGGTTCAACGAGAGGAAGGTGCGAAGGTGGCAGCGAAAAGAGAGGGCCGGGCAGGGGGTTGTTTTGAAAGATGTCCGCCCTGGGTTGAGCTTTAGCCAAGTCCTTAGTGCCATTTTAGTGGCAAACATCGTTACGCGGCTATTTCCTGCACAAACACCACCACCACCCAGGCTCACCACCGAACATCAGGTTTCCCCAGGCTCTGGCCGCCGTAGAGCGCCGCGGAATGGAAACTCTTGTCTTTCGGTGCTTTCTTTAGACTCAATTCTGCGTGGCGAACGTGTAGAACTCGTGCGCCCGCTCCACCGAACCTCGACACCCAAGCCTTCAACACAATTCCTGTTATCGAATACGGCCCTTTCTGCCCTCGCCAACCTCATCCACAGCCCGTCATAAATTGTGATGATGGACGATCTCGTGCTTGCGCTCTGTCGTTGGCCAGGCGCTTTGACATGTCCCGGTGCTCGAACTGTTTCGGCTGGATGTCATCCCTGCAGCCACCGCAATCTCGCATCGTTCTGACTCTCCTTTCGATCTATTACATGTCCGTTATCAGCAACGATTTGATTGCTCAACTAAAGTCCTCCAAATTGCGGCTCGTACTGCTGCCAATCTTGATAGCTACCTATCTATTTCTTCGTCAGGAGAGTCCAATGTCCTCTAATCCATCTCCCCCAGTCGTGGCTCAGATCAACGTCCGGGATTCTTTCCCGTCCCCAAACAAACAAGATTTGCCCTAAATATTTCCGCACTTGGTCTTTGGTGGCTGAGCTCGAATTGTGTGGAGCACACCAACCATTCCAGCTTGCTCGCTGGCTGGACAAGTTGCCCTCTCGACCAAGCTTGCATATCCAATGGCTGACATCCAGCCTCCTACAGACTGAACGTCGCGTCAAGGTTTTGGTATTACGAATATCCTTCGCAAAAGCTTGCTAATTTTCAATCATACTTTCCAGCTTCTACTCAAGCTTAGCGGGTCCCGTGATACCCGTTGTTAGAGCCTTGAGCAACACGCATGATCGTCAGTAAAAAGTGGCTGCTTCCTCGGTCGCTCGATCGAGCCCTCCGACTTGGCACATCTCTGTCAAGCAAAAGATCGCCTCCAGGTTCCGCGAGCCGTGGCAGAAAACAGTGTTGCATCCGTCTGAAAAAGTCAAAAACACCACTGCTCGGTGTGCTTGTCTGTTGAGGATTATGTTTCAAAGACAGCGAGGAGTGTTCTTCGTTGCCACCGCAAAAACAGATTCGCAGGCGTGTTGATCAACATGTTGACGCCGGGTTGATCGTCCGGTGTTTTCATAAGATTTGATGCATGCGACCCTCTCGCGCAGAAACGTTAGCTGCTCATCACAATTCGTGCTGGAATATTGGACAGCCAGCGTGCTTTTACTGTCCTTGCTTCTGGACAAGCAGTGCTCTCATGTCCCCCAGCCGACAGCATGTTGTGTGACAACTTCAGATGTTGATCTTTTACATTATGCACATAGTCCTCGCATCTTGCCAGCGCTCATTCATTCATGAAGTCACTAGTGGTTGTCGCGCCCGGAAGAATGGTGATGTCTACTCCGCACTGTCCGGACATGATTGCAAGTCGAGCACATCAGCATCGGACATGATACAAGTATACATCAACAAGACTCTTCGATACCAGCCCGGGACAAGAAGTTGCGTAAAGCGACATCCCTACATCCAATCTGGCTCTCCAGACGATCATCCGCAGCCCATCTCCACAAGCACGAAATATTTGTGGGCTTTCACAGACCAACAAGCGTGTACGGAGTAATGACACACCAAGGACGAGATGCTTAACATCATCAGCCAAGCAGCCATGACAATCGAGGAGAAAAGCATTCGGCAGGAAGAGTCAAGGTCAAGCGGGCGAGTATGCTTGGCTTACCTCCTCTCTTGATTCATTCAAAACCCATGACACGAGGGCTTGTGTTTCATCTTGACACAATCGATAGAGCGCGGGTTTAAAAATACCACCCAGCCGAAATGGGGAATGGGAAAAGCAATTATGGCGTCGTCGGGCTTTTTCTACATGACATGCATGTTCTTTCAAATTTCCGTCCCGTCATTTCTCAATGGGTTCAAGGCGATATAATAGCGGTCGAGGCCATACGGGAATTAGCTTTGGATCTCCTGGTCCTCAATCTCCACGCGCAGAGAGATGTTCTAGAATGGAACGCAGTGGCTCGATCGCATGGGAGGTGTTTATCAACACACCAGTAGCTCGAGCTCGAAAGAGCTTGTGGCTTCGTCAGCGGTGGCAGTCATCATGACACTCTTCATACAACATCAACTCTGCTACGAGGTAAGAAAAACGTGTAATCATTGTCGAATCCATGAGGCTCAAGCATGCTTCCCGAACCCATCAACCTAAACTACTGGCTTGCGTCGCTCGAAGTCGACAAGCAGATCGATAACAGCGAATCGAGAATCGATTACTTCCCTAGGGTTTATCGTCTTGATAGTATGTGATTGCTTTGTTATCGTCCAATTCGACTATGCAAGGTCTGCCGTGGCATCTGTTGCATGGCTTTTCTTTGACACCTTACCGTTGGATGATATGCATTGTAGACACTTGGAGCTGCTTGTTTGGTAGTATCAAGTCTGGTCCACAACCACAGAGGGCAGAAGGATTCGGTAGTAGAGTGTAAGGCTCGTTTGGTCGTCAGTGGTTCCACGCAAGTCCATCTACGAAGTACGTTCAGTATGTGTCCCTTTTATCTGCATGTGAGCATCCACGACATGAGCGATCATTTCTAGCTATGGTCAACCCTCACATACCTGTTGGTTCCCGTTTGTAAGCTTTCGTTCATTGTTGTAAAAGTGCCCGAAGACCATGGACGGATATCCCGATCACTTGTGTCGACAATGCCAACACTTTCACTATTACTCGGATCAACATTTTCGACACATTGTAGTGCGTAACATCCGTTTTGAGGATTCACCCGTCGAGTCAACAACTTTCTGCCGAGCATCAAACAAAGTGATTGAACATTAAACAACTTTTTCATATCTCTGCATCTCTCCCATCTATTAACTTTTCTACATCCAACCCTCACCTCCCATCACTCTCTCCATTACCTCACGCCTCACTCTCAATCCCCGTCTCCCTCTCATGATGCTCAAAAATCCCACTTATACGATCCTGCAAATGTTCAGCTTTATGCTTCATCCACCACATCGTCCTCGCACTCTTAAATTGCATCACACCCCTATGCCTACGATTAATCTGTTTACTATGCTCCCTGTACTCCTGATAACTATCCACCACATTTCTGCTTCCTGTAGTGTTGCGTTGGGTTTTATCGTCTTCGGTGCCGGTGGTGAGTTTGGAGAGGCTGGAGTGGCGGGTATGTGATAGCTTTTGCTTTAGGCGGGAGAGTTTGTTGGGGGATTCGGTGGTGGTGGTGGAGGAGGATGAGGAGGAAGAGTCCGAGGAGGAGTCGTTGGAGGAGTCACCTTCGGCGTGGGGGCAGCTGCCTTTGTTTGCTCCTGTTGCGTCTGAGAGTTTTGTGCTGGAGAGGTTTTTGTTCTTGACGGCGCCGGGGTCGTCTTGTTCGCTGTTTGCTTTTTGGAATCTTTCGGTTTCTACGACTTCGAATACATCGGTGAGATGTTTGTCGTGCTTGGCTACTTTTTTGTGGTATCTGCTTAATCCTCTGCAGAATTTGAGACTGATGTTTATTTCACCGACTTTGTCGCCGTAGGAGTCGAGTTTGCAGGTTGTGGCGCGTTTCAGGTCGCCTTTCCAGACAGGTAGAGTTAGTGATATCTGTTCGTTGTCGGGGATCTCGCAGAGCCAGAGGACGGCAAAAGCAGCGGTCTTGTCGCGTAGAGAAGTGTCTTTGCGGAATTGGATTATCAGGCAACTGGCGTAGCGACGACGGACACCTAGATGGACACCGTTGTTGTGGCGGCCTGTCCATGCGTGTTCGTCTTTGTGTGCTTTCATATGTGCCATACTAATCGCTGTTTGGATCTTGATACGACACCCTTGAAGATCGGAGGGGAAGTTCGAGCCAGAAGTAATACGGGGATCGACGACGAGGGTGCCCCAGTCCCAACCCAGCAATTCCTTTGGCAGTTGGCTCTCTACAGAGCGGAAGACCATGCTGACTCGAATGCGGCCATAGCCTACACCACCATACAAAGGATAGGTGCCGTTGACTTGAGAGCGTTTCTTCATGATGTCGATCAACGGTAGACGTACTATACCCATCACAGGATCATCTTCATGTACGCGGGCATCTCGTACAACGATGTAGACCTCTGCAGTCCTCCAATCACGAATGAAGCGCTCAGTACCTGCGTTGAAGAAGGGCTTTGCATTCTTAGGCTTGACGCGTGTGCGGTAAATCTTTTGGTGGTTGAGAATGATGTTGCAGTAGCAAGATGGGAGTTCATCGCCCTGCTCTTCAATCCCACTCGGCTCCGGGTCGTCGTTGTATCGAGCAGCGTTATGGTGAGCACGTACTTCCAATCCAGTGGCTTCGTGGATCTGAACGGCTAGAATACCGCTGGGGTAGTCGTGAAGAGGTGGTGCAGAAATGATCATCGCATCTTCAACCTCCTTGTATTGTTGTAGCTTGAGCTGTTCAGTTTCTCTGCTCTCGTCCTTCTTGGCTTCGCGGAGTTTACGATTAGCTGACTCTTCAACCATCTTCTCCAGAGCATCTCTTGAGCGAATTTCCGGTTGCTCGGTCTGGCGTTTGAGTTGCTCGTCGATGATGTGAGCCTTTGGGAAATAACCGACGCTCCATTCGAGTTTGCCCGGCAGACCTTCACCCGCATGTAGAGCCTTGAAGCCATCAACGCGATCAGCCATTTTGCCTTTCGTCTCTTTGTTGCGCATGACTTCTTTGAGATCCATCTCTATACGACCAAGATCGTCATCTGCAGTAAAGCGATCGGAATCCCAGAGCTGTACGCGAAGTCTCTCATCTACGTCCAGTTCATCAGCGGTGACCAAGATGAACGCAGTTTCGTCCCAATGAGGGTTCATTTCGGATAGGATGACGCGAGTTGACCATAGTGGCTTGACGAATTTGGCCCAGCCCACCGTCACATATGGATCGGCCGAGCCTTCTCTGACCAATGGAATAGCAGGATCTCCTTCCTTGAAATCAAAGGCACGCTTGATCTTGACCACTATGACACCCTTCGCTCTAGTGTCCTTTTTGAAGTCCTCGCCAGAGATCATGTCCTGGAGATTGATAGTCATGCTCTTCGGTGCGACATATTCGGCCACTGCAGCGTCAACAGCAGTCTGGACGAAATGCGATATAACTGGCAAGTTCATAATGTTCAGACCTTTTCTCGTCAGTGGAGTGCAGGCTACATCAACATTGGGCTGTCCGAGAAGCGTAAAAGTACACAGAGCGAAGAATGGAGGGTCTGGTGTGAGTTGCAATCTGCAGCGCATGATACCGACGAAGCCTCGCAGATCGACATATATCGGGATCTTGATGTTTCCAGGAAGGTAGAACGAGATGTACAAATGAGCATGCTTCGCCCTGTCCTTGAACTTCTTCGAGGTAGAGCGGGTTCTGTAAGCAAAGGCAACTTCAAGGTTGATAAAGTCACCTTCCTCGGCCTCCATGCCTTCTGCGATTTGTTTGTTGTCTGCCTCTTCTTGACCATTCGACTTTTTGGAACCCTGAGCCTGGTCCGAATTCTGATTTTGGTCAGGCGATGCGTTGTCATCCACCTGCCACTCACCGGGCACATTACGATCGTTGAGACTGTCTTGATCTTCAGGGCTGAGCTTGCCATCAACACCGACTGTACGCGCAGCAGCACCAGTAGGAAGCCATCTGATACCCAGAATGCGCATCGACTCACTACCCTGGCCAATATCCTCGATACTGACCATGCGGACGACTGATGGAAGCGAGGCCTGCATGACGTCCTCGACTGTGTCTGCCAGTGAGATGAAAAGGTCCGGGTTGACGAGCGGCCAAAGTGAGGTCAAGATGTTGTTGAGCCACTGAGTGGTTTCCTCCTTGCCATCTTGGCTCTTCGCAGAGTGCTTGTCGGCGTGCCAGATCTCTTCCTCCCATAATCTCTGAACTTGTCTATCGGTCCACTTGTGAATCCAGAACATGACAGCGACCGTGAGGGCAACGAGCATGATGGTAGCAAGACCACTCGAGAAGTATGGCCAAAGGAAGCTCCATGACACACCGGCGAGTGCGTCGTTGCGCCCAAAGAGGAATGTACCGACAGTCTTGTAGAGGCCGATGGCGACAAAAACAACCACGACGCCAATTGTAATTCCTAGCTTTTGTATCTTGTTCATGCGATTCCTGATTTCGTCAAAGTCTGGCGGTGGGAAGAGGCTCTCCAGGGCGGCATGATGTCTTCCAATCTCTTGGGTCTCATCTGCCAGTATGTCCTGACTCTTCCTCTTGTTGGCCAGACCAGTCGCTGACCTAGTCTCGGAGCCTGGTGGCCCTAGGTTTTCGGGTACTCTTTTCAAGTCTCCAGGTTGCAAGTCGTGGATGCGGACGGGAAGATGGGTGACTGGGTCAGTGACCTCTCGATACGCGCGTTCGCCTTTGCGCTTGCTCTTGCCTATAGCCTTGCGTCGTGTCTTTGGATCTTGATCTTGAACAGGAGCCTCAGACGTGTCGTTCATCAAGTCTGCAGCATCGTGTGCGCCGCCGCCAACGAGCTTCTTCTTGAAACGATGCGAGTGGTCTTTCTTTTCGTGCGCCGGATTGTCGAGATCTGAGTTGTCGGAGCCGGCATTGCTGTGCTCTCTCGAGTAGAGGTATCGATTCGCGCTGTCTCGATCTTCCTTTTCATCTTCCTGTCCTTTCGGAGGTGGAGCTCCACCTTTGGCATTTTCCTGACGCTTCTCCTTCTCTTGTTGATACTTTTGGATGGTAGGTATAGGTCGGTGTGTGCTGTACGGCGCCTTGTATCGGCGCCGTTCAAGGTCTTCATCTTGTACCGTCATCGAATTGCCAATGCGCGACCGTCAAGGTGCGAGGGGTCCAGCCCTTGAAGCGTGAGGCTCAAGTGTATATATACAAAGAATAGCACGGAACAATTCCCGAGTCTTGCTCAAGGGAAGAAGAAAGAGGTAAAGGAATGGAGAGATTGAATTACTACCTGAGCCATTGAACGCGACGAAGGAAGCGCTCTGGTAGCTGTTTCCTGCTTTCGCGATTTCAGTTACGCACCTGCATGCCCCTCACTAGACCTTTAGAGAGGACTGACGTACGAGAACGGACAAAGAACGGATCGTCTACCGGCGCCGCCCACGAGTGTCTCGGCGCTCTTGGAAGTTGGACTCGAGTTGGAAGAAGTCAAAAAAACCTGAAAGCTTGTCTGCTTAGCGAACAGTCAAGTCTGTCATCGAACATGAAAATTGCGGAGGTCCATCAGAACTGGCCCACAGCGTTGCTCTGTAACCTCTTCCAGCCCAGTCTCTATCAACTCCTCTCGAGACCGCGCGTCAAACTGCCCAGCTCCTTCGGCAGCTCCAACTACCGCCTGTATAGGCTTTCGCTCGAGTCAACGACAACCTTCTCGATAGAGCCTCAAACTCAAATGCAAGAGGTTTGCTTATGTAAATAGTTTTCGAAGAAGACATGTGAGCGATTGCCTCGAACAGAAAGACTACATGACTTCATGTTCGCAAAGAAATTAGATAAAGCACCGTATGCCACAAGATATATGTGAATGGATTACGCAAGCAAGTGTTCCGAACATCCGCGATATCACATCATTTACACGGCTCTCGCCTGACAGTTACCTGTCAAGTCATGGAGGATGCAAGTCTCTCCTCTTGTAGGATAGCGTGTAAGGATTGCTCATCGTCGTGTCGAAGACTCTTGGAACATGATATTAGAGAATAACAAAAATAGTCATTAACATGTGCTATGGACAAATTTTGCATTAGAGCGAAAGAGTTCTCGAAGGATTGACGAGTAAATCAAACAAAACAACTCCACAACTTATGACCCAGACTCCAATATGATGCAAAAGCTTTCTTTCTTTCCTTCTACCTATTCCCCTTTTTTACATGTTCGCCAACTCGAAATCAATCTGCTGGTCCAAGAAGGCTCTCTTCTGAGGATCCAGTTGCATCTGCAATCGTTGCTCTGTGAGCACCTTCAATTGCTTCTTCGTCACCGTATCCAAGTCGACTTCCCTCAAGCAGTCTCTGACAGCGTCAACGATTTGTCCATCAGTTACTCCCTGGGTTTGGAAGCCAGGAAGGCCAAATGTGCTGGCAGGACGTGATGTAGGCTGAGAAAGCGGGCTGCGGGAGCGAGGAGGGAAGCCTGCAGAGGGAGGGGGTGATAGCTTGGGTGAGAGCAAATCGGGTTGGGAAGATAGATATTGGCCGCTGTAGTTGCGTGGGAGACCTTGTGGGGCATCGCTCATGTTGCCCATGGACATGAGACGTTGGTTCTCGTTGGCGCCAGGCATAGCATCGGTGAAGCGTGAGTAGCTAGACATGCGGTTGTATGCGTTGTATGGACCAGGCGATTGGGTGGGTGGGCGGTAGGGCATGTTGTTGTTGTTAGGGAGGCCAGTGAGGATAGTGGAGGCTGGGTGGACTGAAGAGTAGACGGAGCGAATATCATCCATCTCGTATGCTCCATTGTCCTGGAAAGGCGAGAAGCCATCCTTCTCTTGAGCGACCATACCACGACGACCAGGAAGTTGGTTTCGGTAAGCATAATCATCCCAGCGTTGCAGAGGAATGCTGCGTGGATCGAATGTTTCGGCGTTTTCAGCAATGACTTGTTTGGTACCAGTCTCTCCGATAACAACACGAGTGTTACCCCATGAGAAATCGTCCTGCTTCCAGAAAGAGTAGACAGGCAAGACAAACGAGTACAGGGGATAAGCGGCCAAATAGCAGATCATCCAACCAATGTGTTGCCACTGTCTCTTAGCGATGAAGATGATGGCTTGCAAACCGTACACACCGGCCAACATGATGATCGAGATCAGAGGGAACTGACCACCAGTTGATGCAGTGATGATGAGGTAGACAAGATAGACGACAGTGGCGGGAAGGATGACAGTACCGAAGAGATCGATGAACACAACGAAGCGCATAGAGAAACAACAGAAGCCACACATGTCCTTAATCAGCATGAGTTCGGCCAAATTGTGAATGGTCGAGTTGATCCAGCGACGTCTCTGAGAGAGCAGAATACTCCAGGTCTCAGGGGCGGCAGTTTGTGCATATGCGTCAGGAATAAACTTGAAGGACATCTGAGGGAAGTTCTTGGTCATCAAAGTTGTCAACCAACGATCTTCACCGAGCGACAACAAGTTCTTCTTGTGCAGTGTGTCGACGTTGCAATCACTGTACTCTTCGATGACAGCGTCGGCGATAATAAGAGGCTTGCCTTTGTCTGCTGTTCGAAGACGGTACATAGTGAAACTGTGAAGAGTTAGCATTGCGAGACAGAGAGTCAGGATTGCATGTAACTTACCATCCGGGAAGACAGGTGACACTGCCGAACAAACTCTCGAAAGCCTTTGACAGATGATGCGAAATGTAGTACTCGTAAACCTGAATCATGGTGGTCCAAGATTGTTCTTCGTTCTCGAGACTGGTTTCACCACAGATACCGGCGATCTTGGAATCGTTTGTACAAGCAGCAACGAGGCGAGTGAGAGCGTCTTCCTTGACCAGAGTATCGGCATCGACCATGAGAAGGTACTCATAAAGTTCAGGATCCACACCAATGACATTGTTGATTTGATGGAACATTTCCAACTCGAGTGGAGACATCGGAGCGCGGTGGTGGACTCTGTTGAGGAAGCTCATGAGAAGAATCTGCGAATCACGCTTACCACGGTTACCGGGCTTAGATTTGACCTGTTCAGACTCTTTACCGCACTTGACGACGACAATGTAGGGAACGACGTTGCCTTCGAACTCGTAGAGACCAGAGTAGACCTTTCCGTAGTTCAGCTGTTCAGCACCGGCACCGATAGACTTGAATGGAAGAGCAGGAGGATCGATCTTGGGATCAACACCGAGAATATCCAGAACAATCTTAGGCGTAGGGCGGTCGTTACCACCACCGACGATCATGCCGTCGCAAATGACACAGATGAGCTTTCTCTTGTTGTCGTATGCCAGAGACGTAAGTGAGTCGAGACCCTTTCTGAGATGATCCTCACCCTCAGTATAAGCGGGGACTTGACAGATGACGAACTTGTCTTGCGGAGCGGGACGAGGCTTGGAGCCGAATTGCAGAGCAGCCAAGAATTTAACCACAATGACGGTACAGAGAATGATGGTGAACACCAGCAGGATGTAGTTGTTCACCTGGCAACGAGCAGAAGTTCTGAAGTCGAGCTTGCCACTGTAGAACATGTTGTCCAGACATTGGGTGATAGCAGAATGCTCGGTCACATTGGTGATCTTTTTGTCGAACTCTGCCTTGATGTCGGAACCAGCATTGCTCTGGACTATGGCAGAGAATTCGTCCGGGAAGAACTTATAAGTTGCAAGATTGTTCATGAGGTTGAGAGTGTTGTAATAGTCGGTCATGTCGTAGATTTTGTTGCCGAGTGTGAACCAATAATGCTGGTTGTCTCGTCCATCACTTCTGACCTTGTTTGTCTTGACGACCAGATCACCCTTGTAGTACTCTTTCATCTTGGGCAAAAATGTATCGGCATACCAGTTGATGTTGTTGAGTGCCGAATCCTTGTCCGGAGCAGCAACAGGACCTGAGGCATGTACTGCTGTGGGGTATTCCTGAGTGAAGGTGGTGTCATTGGCTGTGAGTGAAATGGTGGAATCGGATCCTACGAGGCCATAGCAAGCAATGCTAAGAGGAGGAACGATAAATTCACTGACGTCTGTACCTCCAAACGGTTCCATGTTGGCAATGGTGGTCTGAGTAACACCATCACTGTGCTGAATTTTGTGGAACTTGGTAAGATCGTAGACGTGTCCGCGGAAACTGACATAGTAGTCGTTGGATGCTGCATGGTAGCTGACCTCCTTGGCATTCCAGGCTTTGTCCATGTTTGGGCAAAGCAAACGACCGAAAGCGACAATGTAGAAGACCACGGTAGCGTTGATGATGAAAATGATGATCATCAGAGCGAACTTTTCTCTCCATGCTTGACGGACATCCGATCTCTTCATGCGACCGATGTAATGAAGAGCGGGCGAGGGAATATAGAAAGTCAAGGCCCATACGGTCCAGACCCAAGCCTTGCGACTGAAAGTGATGGGTACCTCGGTGATGACCATTGGGTCGCCTTCTTCAACGTCTCCATAGTATGTCACATCGCCATGCTTGTCATCACCCTTGGGACCGAGACCGTAATCTCCTGGACGACCTTGCATAGTCGGTGCTTTCGAGGGTGCAATTGACTTGGCTCCTAGTTGACTTCTGCTGGCGAAACTCTGGTTACGGCTGAGGAAAGGGTTGCTTGGGTTGTCGTGGTAGGGCTGTTGGTAGAAACCGTCCTCAACCATGGGAGTGGATACCTGGTACTGACCTCCGAAAGGTCCAGCAGCGTCCATGGATGGATCCATAGGCTTGAGATCGAGCATACTCTCGGCTTCCCACCAAGGAGCCTCGCGTATCCAGATTCTCTCGTGGCCAATAACAACTTCACCGTTGCTCCAACCACGCTCCATAACCCAACTTTCGACACCGTCACGACCAAGCTGACAACCAAGACGCGCATAGCGCTCCTGGAACTCGTTGATATCGAAATCAGCGGTGTAGTCGAGCTTCTTATTGCGATGGTTCGCCCACTCAGGAAGTCTCCAGGAACGGATCTGGCTGGAAACAGAACCTGCAGACCACGGGAAACTGTTTGGCGAGTGGTTTGCTAGAGATGCCGGAGACTCGTCAGTGGGATGAAGGGCGAGCTGGAACCAGACACGACTGCTGCCCAAGAGGTTCATAAGGCTAAAACGACCAGCCTTTCCGAGCTGGACACCTTCACCCTCAATTGGGTACAAAAGACGTCTCAAGAAACTGTCTGCTTCAGTCTCGACACCAACTTTCTCGAGGAGTGCCTCGCGACGATCGAGGACCTCCTCACGTTCTCTGGCAGCCACCGACTCCGAGAGGCCGAGTTCTGCTGCATTGTCATTGACGGCATCGGTCATCTCTCGAACGATGGAAGAACCGACGTGATAAGAAGGCACACCATCTTCTTTCATTTCGAGATTGATGCCCGTCGAATCGTCAAAGACAGTACGCAGAGCCATTGCCTTGCCCAAAGTGGCGCTCGGTAGTTCGAGAATTGTCAAGTTGACAGTGTCTGCACCCTCCTCGCCAGGAGGCGGGGTGAGAATACCTCCAGAGTTCTCTGTATCGCTTCCGCTGGACGAGTTCACAAGACCGCCGTTGCGAAGCTCCATACGAATGGCTTCGTTGGCACGAGCGATAACCCAGTCCACCAAGGCCTCGTAGATGGCGGCCATCAGAATCTGACGCTCCATGGTATCGCATTTCTTGGTCAGAACTTCAGTGTCCAGATCAAGCAGATCAGCCACCTCTTCGCAAACATTTTCCATTACGTCCTCATCTACCAGGAAACCCATAGTCTCGCCAAGCTTGAGGATGGCAGCTACAACAGAAAGCATGTTTCTGAGAGCAGCTCCCTTGATACCGATCTCCTTCAGTGAGGCGCGGAAATCATCGGCGGCAGCAGCGTCGTCGGCTGTGGGGAGGTACAACGGAGGGGTATAGGTGTCGGTCTTTTTCAGAAGGGTATAAGCCTTGGGTTCTTTCAGGCTCAAAAACTCCTTCTCGGCAGGCGAGGCGCTCGAGAGCAAGTAGTAGAAAACATCGAAGGCGCGGTAGCCAATCTCGGCAGGTACGTCGGTCAGGCCTTTGGTAACGTTAATTCCAGAGGCAGATAGACTGAGTGAAGCGCCTGTCAGCTCGCCCTCGAGATTGAGGTTGAGTACAGCGGCCAGACCATTGTGCTGTGCAGCTGAGGGGTTGCGTGGTGTAACTGAGTGGAGGAAGGGGCGAACGGCATTCAGAGCAGTGTACAGAGTTGCGGGCACTGCAATTGGTAGCGAAGAGAGAAAGGGAACGAGAAGCGAAGGTGTAGACTCGTGGAGAGAGCTGTCATGTAGATTAGCGAGCTGCGCAACTGAAGCCTGAAGTCGAGTTCACTCACCCCAAGACAACACATCCGTCCTCTGCTCTTCTCCTGGCGTGCTCCCATGCACGACGGCCCAGTTCGGCATCTACTGTGCCTCCTTGCCTCCCATCAGGGCCGACCATCATGCTAGTGACCCATGTATTGACGACGAGACTGGTGCTAGACTCGAGTGCATATGGCTGACTGTTGGTCCAGACAGAATGAAGGCTGTTGAGCAAGGTTGTGGTGGATAATTGTGCGGATGGCTGGGCCGGTCGAGGAACATTGGAATGGGTCGAGTAGACCGACAAACGACTACCAGGGCCCGCCATGGTGAGTATGGGGGCTGAGGCGTGGCCTCTGTGTTGGCTATGTGGTTGTAGCGAGTGCTAAGAGCGTGGCAATGAGGACTTTGTCTCGTGGGTAAGCAGGAAAACAGCAATCCTCGGTCTTTGAGGAGTTGGAGAGACGTGTTGCGGCAACGATCGAGTTTCTGGTTGTGTCGTACAAACGAATGTCGAGTAGAAGGTGAAAGGCACGAAACTACACAATCGAATGGCAGAAAAGACGTGGAGTGAATATGCAACACGAAAGAGAGAGGCTTCAGACACTAAGGAGTGCAGCGGCAAGCGGGAAGGTTGGTAAGTGCGCTACCTAGCACCACTCGAAACGCCCACTTCCACGGCATCACGACTCTGTAGCAATATTCTATCTCATTCCAGCCTCACCGACTACTTCCTGCCGACTCGCTACGCTTCTTTGCTCAATCAGATGTCAGATTCTGCTGGTCCAATTCCGTCGAGTCGGGAGTGAGTATTACTATTATTGTTGATGTTTACGAGACTAGAGTACTCGTAGGCCCGGGTACGGGCTCTACTCTAGGGCTCTACTCTATTTTTGGAGAGTTCGAGCGGCGAAAACGACTTTGCGACTTTTGTGACCCTTCTTGCACCAAACATCTATGAGCCTCACTCACCCGAGCCGCCTTCTGTTGAGCATCCATCACCTGCTCTGCTTGCAAGCATCACGCATCACTCGAGAACAATGGTCACTCTGGTGGGACGCTGGCTGATCGGGCGTCAAGCATCTCACCGTACGAAACGTTTGTTTCGAGGTTTCTTCTCGGCGAATTCGAGATTCAGGAGGTGGATTCGCCAAGGATAGCCCCATGGGTTAAATGCTTTGCATCGAGTTGATAGGGACTATTCATCGCGTTCCTCGTCATTCGGCAACGACCATCCTAGAGGCAAACTCTCGTCATAGATGATGGGTATGCTGATGTTCGAGTTAGTAGGGATAGCCTCCGTTTAACACGCGTTCTTCGGCAGGAAACCGATGAGCGGAAGCAAGCAACAGCGCCGCCCGCGCCCCTTGTTTAAGTGGTTGGGTTAAAGTTTTAGCGCAGCTCGCCCCGCATGTGCTGACTGTACGAATGTTTTGACCAAGCAGAAAGAGATGGTTCCTGGAAGCCATCGTAAGGATCGTTGAGAAGAAGCCGAGTATCAGTGATGTTGCATAGAGGTCGTCAGGAGCAAGGTAGAAACAGAAAATCAAACAAGACGCAGATCTAATGGTACTGGAGAAGAAGATGGTGAAATTGTTTAGTGCTGAAACGCGAGAAGAAAGGCGACGGGCGGCGGATTGTGGATCTGTGTTCCCAAAAATACGATCGATACCTACACCCGATTGGCTTAGCTTTGAGCCTTCTCTCTTTCTAGAGTCTACACCGAGAGTGCATCCATATTCTATCCTCTCACAGTCTTGTGTGATTTTTCCTCGCAATACCTTACTTTGGGGCTTCTGTGTTTTTACCACAGCCCGCAGTCAATCGTTCTACACGTCCCACTCGGTCGCTTCCGTGTGCTGATCTTTCGTTCAAAGGGGTCGATTGATATTTCGTCGACAGGTCTGCTAGGAACAGGAGAACAACGCAGCACCAGGCCAACATGGCTGTCCCTGCTCACGCTCAGGCTTCACTGCCTGCGCTTCCTGCTCATCTTCAGGATGATAGCCACTTGACAGCACACCTGGCCAGCAGATTCCATGTCTCGCTGCCCACGGCTCAGTTGTCATCACACGCCATCATCGCCCTCAACACATACACATCTTCGGCAAAGGGCCCGGATGGCTCAAAAGAAGGCAGCGCTATGGGCGCCGCTGAGGAGCTGGCTTCGAGGGCATATACCCGTCTAGGAGCTAGACAGGAGAACCAGGCCGTCGTCTTTCTGTATGTGTCCTTCCGTCCTTGTGACACAAATGCCCACGTTCTTCTCTAACCTGTACACAGCGGTGAAACCGGCTCAGGCAAGACAACCCTCCGCTCGCACGTTCTGTCTGCCTTATTGACCTACACATCGACGCCACTGTCCAACAAGCTGTCCTACGCCGCTTTTGTTTTCGACACTCTGACCACCACCAAATCTGTCACCACTCCCACCGCCTCCAAAGCTGGTCTATTCTTCGAACTCCAATACGACACATCCTCCAGTCTTCATCCAACCCTCGTTGGTGGAAAGCTGCTCGACCACCGTCTCGAGCGCAGCAGAGTCGCCACCATCCCCCCTGGCGAGCGCAACTTCCACGTCCTCTACTACCTTCTGGCCGGTACCAGTCCGCAAGAGAAGGAGCATCTTGGTCTTGATCAGGCAGGTCCTGCCAACAACAGACACTCGCTTGGTACTGGCGGCGCAAAGAGATGGAGATACTTGGGACATCCCAGTCAGCTCAAGGTTGGTATCAACGATGCTGAAGGATTCCAACACTTCAAGACGGCTCTACGCAAGCTAGAATTCCCTCGCGATGAGATTGCTCATATGTGCGAGATGCTCGCCTGTATCCTGCACATTGGCCAGCTTGAATTCGTTACAACTCAGTCCACTACACCATCAGCTGATGACAGTGGTGGTTACTCGCACGAGGGAGGTGAGGACGTCACCTCGGTTAAGAACAGGGAAACTCTTCACATTGTAGCAGCTTTCCTCGGTGTTTCTGAGAGACATTTGGAAGAGAGTCTTGGATATCGCACGAAGAAGTTGCACCGTGAGCGCGTTACCGTCATGCTGGATCCCAAGGGTGCTCGGGACAACGCAGATGAGCTTGCACGCACCTTGTACTCGCTCTTCGTCGCCTACATCATCGAGCGTATCAACCAGAAGATTTGCTCGGCAGAGGATGCCATTGCCAACACCATTTCCATTGTTGATTTCCCAGGCTTCGCACAGTCTTCTTCTACGGGTTCCGTACTGGACCAGCTCCTGAACAATGCAGCATCCGAATCGCTCTACAACTTCTGTTTGCAGAGCTTCTTCGAGCGCAAGGCCGACCTCCTCGAGACTGAAGAAGTCAGCGTGCCTGCAACCAGCTACTTCGACAACACCGATGCTGTTAAGGGTCTGCTAAAATCTGGCAACGGCCTTCTAAGTATCCTGGATGATCAGATGCGCCGTGGCAAAACCGATCAGCAGTTCCTTGAGAGTCTCAGGAGACGTTTCGAGGGCAAGAATCCCGCCATTGAGGCTGGCCCTGCTACCCAGACTCTTCCTGGAAACAACTTCGCTACTCGTAATGCACATGCTACATTCACCGTCAGACATTACGCCGGCGAAGTCGACTACCCTGTCGAGAACCTCCTCGAAGCCAACGGTGAGATCATCTCTGGCGACCTCATGAACCTAATCAACACATCCTCGAACTCGTTCATCAGTGATCTCTTCGGACAGGAAGCTTTGAGCAAGGTCGTCCATCCCAAGGATCGTTCTGCAGTCATGCAAGCTTCGGTCGCCTCGAAACCTTCGAGAATGCCTAGTATGGCCAAGCGCACTGGCGAGCGTCCTGCAAGACTCGGTGCCACGAGACAAGACAGCGATAATGGCAAGAGAAGTGTTTCTCGCTCTCGCAAGGGAGGTGAGCCTGAACAGCAACAAGGCGCTGCTGCTCAATTCCTGTCTTCCCTCGACAACATTTCCAAGTCTTTGTCGGACCCTCGCACCAACCCATACTTTGTGTTCTGTTTGAAACCCAACGATCGCAGAATTGCCAACCAATTCGACAGCAAATGTGTCCGTACCCAGATGCAAACACTTGGTATTGCGGAGATCAGTCAGCGCCTACGCAACGCCGATTTCAGCGTCTTCATGCCTTTCAGTGAATTCTTGGGTGTCGCTGAGGGCGATGTTTCTGTTGTGGGCACTGACAAGGAAAAGGCAGAAATGATCCTGGACGAGAAGATCTGGCCTGGCAATGAAGCAAGAGTTGGCAGTACTGGTGTCTTCCTCAGCGAGCGCTGCTGGCGCCAGATTGCGCGAGTCAGTGATCTCGACGTAGCTCCTGCTGGCATGCACGAGCAGATGACCTATGGAGAGCAGGAGGGTATGCTGTCTCCCGATCACGCTCGCAATGGTCGCAATGACTCCAACCTCAACCTCCTCGGTGCTGTCACTCCATCACCTGGCGCTTTCTACCACGACGACAAAGTAGCAGGTTACTTCGGAAGCCGCGATCTTGACGCCAAATCTGAAGCCGGTGCCTCGGCCTTCCATGGAGGTGACATGTTCCAAAATCTTGAAACTCGCTCGCAACTCGCAGAGAAGGGTAACGAGGCCAAGGTAGCAGCAATCGAGGAGATACCTGTTACAGGTGCTCGCAAGAGATGGGTATTCCTTGTCTATCTTTTCACTTGGTGGATCCCTGACGTATTCGTTCGCATCATTGGCCGCATGCCTCGTCCCGACATCCGTATGGCCTGGAGAGAGAAGGTGGCCATCAACTTTATGATTTGGCTTGCTTGTGGCAGTTTCTTATTCCTCATGATCGGTTTCCCTGCGCTCATTTGTCCGACACAACACGTTTTCTCGGCCGCTGAACTTGCATCCCATGACGGCAAAGACGGTCACTCTTCCTACATTGCCATCCGTGGTGTCGTCTTCAATCTTGGCAATTTCGAGTCAGTTCATTATCCCAACATCGTCCCAACATCTGCTCTGGAGAAGTACGCTGGTCTCGACGCGTCCAACCTCTTCCCTGTCCAAGTATCCGCTCTCTGTCCTGGTACGGACGACAATGGCATTGACCCCTCTGTTCAACTGAATTACAAGAGCACCAACTACACTGGTCAAACTTCGACTACCAGCGGCACTGATGTCCATGCTATATACCACGATTTCCGTTGGTTTACCAACGACTCTCGTCCAGACTGGTTTGCACAACAGATGCATTTCATGAACCAGAACTACAGAAAGGGTGCCATCGGTTACACTGCCGGTTACGTCAAGAAACAGGGCAAAAAGCAACAGTCCATTGCCATTCTCAACGGAAGAATCTACGACTTTACAGATTACATCGTGGGTGGTCGTACTAATCGATACCCGGATGGATATGACCAGCCTGAAACCAAACCCAACACGGACTTCATGGACCAACGTGTGGTCAATCTTTGGCAGCAACACGCTGGCCAGGACGTGTCTGACGACTGGAACAACCTTGGAATGACCGTAGACCTCAAGAACCGCATGCAGATCTGCCTCGACAACCTTTTCTACGTGGCCGATGTTGACACCAGAAACTCGACCAAGTGTTTGTTTGCCACTTATCTCTTGCTTGGAATCTCAATGTTCTTGATCGCGGTCATTGGTGTCAAGTTCCTTGCTGCCCTTCAATTTGGTGGCAAGAACGTTCCAGAGAACCTCGACAAGTTCATTATCTGCACTGTGCCAGCATACACCGAAGACGAAGATTCTCTGCGTCGTGCCATTGATTCAGCCGCTAGGATGAAGTATGATGACAAGCGCAAACTTCTACTCATCGTCTGTGATGGTATGATTATTGGTCAAGGCAACGATCGTCCCACTCCCCGTATCGTTCTCGATATTCTTGGCGTTCCCGAAACTGTCGACCCGGAGCCATTGAGTTTCGAGAGTTTGGGTGAAGGTCAGAAGCAGCACAACATGGGCAAGATCTACTCTGGTCTCTACGAAGTTCAAGGTCATATCGTTCCATTCATGGTCATCGTCAAGATCGGTAGACCTGCTGAAGTCGGAAGACCTGGTAACCGTGGTAAGCGTGATTCTCAGATGGTCTTGATGAGATTCCTGAACAGAATTCACTACAACCTGCCAATGGCTCCTATGGAACTCGAGATGTACCATCACATCCGAAACATCATTGGTGTCAACCCGACATTCTACGAGTTCTTGCTGCAAATCGATGCAGATACTGTTGTTGCTCCTGATTCAGCCACACGATTCGTCGCCTCATTCCTCCACGATACACGCCTTATCGGTGTTTGTGGTGAGACGGCCCTGACTAACGCTAAGCACTCCATTGTCACTATGATGCAAGTGTACGAGTACTACATTTCGCACAACCTGATCAAGGCTTTCGAATCGCTCTTCGGCTCGGTCACCTGTTTGCCTGGTTGTTTCTCCATGTACCGCATCCGCGATGCAGCATCCGGCAAGCCTCTCTTCGTTTCTAAGGAGGTTGTCGAGATGTACGCCGAAATTCGTGTCGATACTCTTCACACCAAGAACTTGCTGCATTTGGGAGAAGATAGATACTTGACGACCCTTCTGATGAAGTGGCATCCTTCTTACAAGACCAAGTTTATTATGCGCGCTCACGCCTGGACTATCGCACCTGACAGCTGGACAGTCTTCATGTCACAACGTCGTCGTTGGATCAACTCCACTGTGCACAACCTCTTCGAGCTGACATCTCTGTCTCAGCTTTGCGGTTTCTGCTGTTTCAGTATGAGATTCGTTGTTATTCTTGACCTGCTCTCGACTGTTATTCAGCCTGTCTTGGTCGGATACCTGGTGTACATCTTTGTTCGTATTGGACAGGATCCTACCGGTGTCTCGACCATTGCCATTATCATGTTGGTGGCCGTCTATGGTATGCAAGCGTTAGTCTTCATCATCCGTCGCAAGTGGGAGATGGTCGGTTGGATGATCATCTACTTGATTGCTACGCCAGTCTTCTCCATGGCACTTCCCCTCTACTCGTTCTGGCACATGGACGATTTCTCGTGGGGTAACACTCGTGTCGTCACTGGAGAGAAGGGTAAACAGGTTGTTGTTTCTGATGAGGGCAAGTTCGACCCCGCCAGCATTCCGAAGAAGAGATGGGAGGACTACCAGGCCGAGCTTTGGGAAGCGCAGACTTCTCGTGATGACGACGCTCGTTCTGCAATCTCCGGCGTTACCGGTGTGTCGTATGCGACCAAGTCAGCCTACCCTGGTATGGGCGGCTCTGTCTACGACTACCCACCTTCGCGCCCCATGTCAACATTGGGCGTGCCACAGGGACCCTTCGGCAACCAGTCGCGCATCAGTCTTGCACCAAGTGAGATGGGAATGATGGCTGGAGGTTACAGCCCGAACTCTGTAGAGATGACAGACATGCCTCTTCCAAGCGACGACGCCATTCTCGCCGAGATCCGCGATATCCTGGCCAAGACCGACCTCATGACCATCACGAAGAAGAGTGTAAAGTCCGAGTTGGAAAGACGATTCGGCGTGCCGCTTGATGCTAAGAGAGCATACATTGGCTCCGCCACAGAAGCCATTCTTAGTGGACAGCTGTAGGAGGAGAATGAGCGGGGGTAGCATTTGCATTCGGCGGCGTTTTGTATCTCATTGCATAGTTGAGTTTGTTCTTTGCAACGGGTCATGTTTTAGTTAGCTTGGGTACACGGCGCCATTTGCACATAAAATGTTTTGATTGTTTCTATTTTCTTAACAAGTCAAAAATTTAATATGCCCTGAGGTAATTGACACGCAAGATTTCTCTCACTATATTGTCTCCAACCAGCTGGTTCAAGTTATCTGCTAATCGACGAGATATGCAAATGCATGCAGGAGATATCAAGATGCAGGGCGTGCCCGGCAGTCCAGAATCTTGAGGAATCGGTCTATCAACCAAATCGCAGAAGCTATCACCCGGGTTATGAGATCCGGTGACGCCTCTTACAGCACTGCCTATGAGAAAAAGATATTTCCCATGACGACCAGGATAAAAGTTGTGTATCGCTTCGCTACTTCGTCGTCACTCGGCCGCTGTTGTCCGGGAGTGCTTTCAACGGTCAACGTCGACGAACAGCCAGCCAACGCAACGTTCACTTGGACCCTTCCTTGAATTTATATCGACCATCACGCTCGTTCCCATCACTCTTTTCTTCTTCACTGTGCTCTGCGCTATCCTTTCTCAAGACTTTTCTACTTACAATCTCATCAAATCCACAATCACTTACACATACATGATGAAGAGCACCACTGTTGCACTTCTCGCGCTGACTGCAGGCAGTACGTCTGCGCAGTTCTTCGTTCTCTATGGTAGAGACACCGTTGTCTCGCGCATAGATCCTATTGTCTCTCCTGGAGGCATTGGTATGCATGCACACGAGTTCATGGGTGCCGGTAACATCGATCAGAACTCAGACTACGATTCACTACAGAAGTCAACCTGCTCAAGCGTCGGACGTGCCAATGGTAACCCTATCATCGAGGACAAGAGCGCTTACTGGCATCCTACCCTCTATGTCAAGGCCAACAACGGCACCTACCTCAGAGTCCCTGTGAGTTTCAATAATCTGCGTATAACAATCACACTGCTCACAATCATTCCAGACCAATGGTCACCAGATCTACTACATCAATGCTGGCACTGGCCAGATGCGCGAGCCCTTCGAGTTCCCCAAGGGCTTCCGTATGACCGCTGGAAACGCTTATATCCGTGCTGCGCAAGAGCACACTCCTACTAACATGGATGACATCACTCAGTGGATCTGCCATGAAACTCCTTCATGGAACCAGGGATCTCAAGGTGGTTTCCCCAAGGGCGTCACGTCCTGCTCCCAGTACCCCTACTTCAATGGCGCCATCGAGTTCCCTCACTGCTGGAACGGCAAAGACTTCAACATCAACTCTCCCTACTCGCACGTTGCCTATCCTGTTGGAGACATCCGAAACGGAGCTTGCCCTGATACTCACCCTATCAGACTTCCTCATGTCTTCATGGAGAACAACTACGATCTGTCAAGTCTCGAGGGAGAGTTCGAAGTCGACTCGTTCGTGCTCTCCAACGGTGATCCCACCGGCTACGGCTTCCACGCCGACTTTGTAAGTTCATCGTCAATACTTGAACCAAGCACATTCTGACAAGTATGCAGTTCAATGGCTGGCAAGAAGGTGTTCTGCCTAACTTGCTTACTGGTTCCAATGCCTGTGACTCCCACGATGTCGGCGACTGCTCCGGCGTGACCTTTGACTCGAGCATGAACTGGGCTCAATGCACTACTACTAACAAATTCCCTGAAGATCTCGATGGCCCCCTCTCCGCCCTGCCTGGCTGCAACCCAATCACCACCGTTAATCCTGCTCCTCAATGCAAGCCTTGTGCTGCTGGTGTGGTTGGTGGACAGTGCAACGCCGCCGGCAGCTCCATGACCACCAGCACGAGAAAGGCTTCTTCAACATTGAAGACGACTACAAAGCCTGCCTCATCCACCATGCAGACCTGGACGACCACCACTACGACCACAAAGACTGTCACTACTACTGAGCAGTCAACTACCACTGTCACTGGCAACGCACCCACAAGCACCGAGTGTGAACAATGAGCACTTCGATGACCATCTCGACCATACTGAACACATGATCCTCGCCGCTGGTCGGACAGGTGAGTAAGGCATATATTGCTTTCGCTAATACTTTCTTCACTTCTAGGCCCTTGAGACTGCGTTTCAAGTAAGAGCCCGCACACCAATTATACCCCCGTATACGATACACGAAGATCATCCTCAAGAACTAAATACCCACGCCGCCGTACCGATATCGATGCTGGAATCACGAACGAGTGCCGGCCACACAGCCAACGAAAGAATCATTAAAGACCACGATTAAGAAGGGAAGGAAGGATTCGATGGGAACCAATATGCTTTTTAATGTCCGAATGAAGATGCCGAGCAACATTTTCTTCTTTTCATTACTCTACCAAATCAATGAACAACCATCTCCGTGAACCACAGACCCACAGATAACGTGTGCTAGTTTATATAACGTGCGGTACCTCGTGATTAAGCCATGCGTATACTTTCTGATAACAATCGTCCTTCTCCCTTATCGCAGCGAAGGGCGTTATCGTGTACTACACACTGTTTCCATGAACACAAGCGTGGCCATCAAAACACAGCTCAACGAACCTCTCTCCGTGCATTTTATTCTGTCCCGGTCAGTATCATGTATTTCAATCGTCTCATACTAGATTTTATATATGTGAGGGAGAGACCTTTCCCTTCGAGTCTTCAAATTCACACAATGTTCACCTTAATATGCAGAGCACTCCCTCAGTGAAAAGTACTTTGTCTCTCTTCAGTACATTCAGCGAACTATAAATACCACCTCAGCCCCCTTTCCTGCAACAACATACCTCTTTGGTCTGGTGGTCATCACCGTCATCTATACCGTAATCGCTAACCTAATCCAGTATTGCAAACACCTCATTGTCAGGCACTTCAGTGTCGGCAATTCTTCACTTATCTTCACTCAGTCTTGAGTTCGATTCTGACTTTGGTCATTATCATTATGCCTTTGGAGCGGCACACATCTTCTTCGTCTGGGGAACACCTTCTCGGCGATATTCAACAACCAATCATCAAGTCTTTCAGCCTTTACCTCGAGTCTGACCTTCGGTCGGTTTCATTATGCCTTTGGTCGGCACACTTCTTCGTCTGGGGAATACCTCTTCGACGACTTCTATCAATCTTCTTTGTCAGGCACTTCAGTGTCGGCAATCTTCACTTATCATCAAGTCTTGCAAGCTTGAGTTTGGATCTGACTTCGGTCATGTCCACTTCTTTGTCGGGCACATCTGTGCTGGCAATTTCAAAAATCAATCATCAACTCTGCGTCCTATCATCTGATTGAGAAGGGTGGTTCCTGCTCATCTCATGATGCTGGGATGAAGAGAAGAACGCGGCGAAGTGGTTATCGCGTGGGTACGAAACCAAAAAAGAATACAAAAACAGAGGGTAAGTCCAATATCTCCAAGACCATCAGATCAATCTTTTTTGCTTGTGGGAGTATGGTGAGTGAAGACAGAACGATGCTGAGATCGGAGGAGGGTGCGAAGGACATTGAATCACACAGCCATTGATAACAACTCAGGCCATCGGGAAGGTATAAATCACGGTCCTTCTGATCTATTCCTCCTCCATGCTCACACATAGCAATTTGTTGATGAGAAAAGACAAATGACCAGAAAACGGTATCTTTTTTCATTAGCTTTTTGTCTACATAAGAAATCAGAGAAAAGAAATAAAACAAAAGCATCCTCCATCACATACCATTAAACATTAAACATTACCTCTTCCTCCCTTTCTTCTTTCACTTTTTCCTCCATTTTCTCCATCTGCAGCATCAAATTTCCCTTCCTATCACTCTCCTCCACAAATTCAATTTTCCCATTCCTTCCTTCCTTTCACAAACTCTTCTCCTGCTTTTTAGTTGCCACCACCAACAGTGGTCGACAAACTAGCAGTCTTACTAGCATGCTTCGTTCTCCACGAAGTCGACAACGTACCAGTACCATTATAGTTTCCTCCCCCCACAGTCTGCATAACAGTAACAGTAGCAGTAGCTTGAGCAGGTGCTTTTCTAGGAGTCGACATGATTTCCCTAGCAGCCAAACCACCATACCCATCTTCTTCCTTCTGGTTCTTGATTCTAGACTTGAGTTCCTTGCTGAAAGCCTTTTCTTCAGATTGTCTCTCTTTAGCCAAGGACTTTTCGCGCGCTTTGCTGGATTTCTTCATTGCCTTGCTTTGTTGCTTTTCGTATCTGCTGTCGGCTAGAGATTCGAATTTACTGTATACTTTACTGGCGATGAACATTTTCTTTTGGTACTTTTTCTCTGGGTCGCCGTGGTCGTTGCGGGCTTGGATGGCAGCAACGGGGGTTTCGACGGCGGGAAGGGCAGCAGCGAGAGTGGTCTTGTGCTTTTTGGAGTGCTTTTCGTCGTACTCGATGCGGTCTTCGAGGGACTTGACTCCGTGTTTGAGGTGGCGGGACCAGTTCTTTTCTTCTGCGTGGGAGTGGTGTTTGCTCCAGCGGCTCATGCGTTTGGACATTGCTTTGTCGGGTTTGAGGTACTTGTCGCGTTTCTTGTCGGGGTCGCCGTTGTCGCGGGCGACGAGGGTTTCGACGAGTTCATCTGTGCCGAACGTCTCGGTAGGAGGGAACTCAGGTGCGCCGGTGATGTGGGGAATGTACTCGGTAGTGGAGCTCGAAGATGGAGTCTCCACGGTGTTGATGCTTGGAGGCTCCTTAGTCTTGTGGCCAGTGCGAGTGGTCGAGTCGTCTGTAACGGACTCGGTTCCATGCCAGAAAGAATTGGGTAGGTGGGTGGATAAGAATGGAGGCAGGTGAGATGACATCCATGGACGATAAGGCGTTTCAGGGTTGAGCAGAGGAGTGATGTAGTATGGCAAGAAGGGCTCGGATGTTCTCCATGGTGCCACATCGCTGCTCTCGGTGGAAGATGCCGTGGTGAGGGTTGAGAGTCTGCTATCGCCCTCGCTGAGAGTGATGGTCGACACAACCTCTTCAATACCGGTGGTGACAACCTCGACCTGCTCGGTGGTGACAACGACAACCTCTTGCACAGAGGTATCAGACGAGGACTGAGAAGACGACTCAACTGAGGTGGGCACAGGAGTTTCCACAATCTCAGTCGTGTTGTGCTTGGTGTGGTGCTTGGAGTGGTGCTTGGACTTGGACTTATGGTGCTTAGTGTGGGTCTCAGAAGACTCGGAAGAGGTGGGAATTGGCGACTCGATAGTCTCAGTCTCGGTCTCAACCTCGGTCTCGGTCCAGTGGTGCTTGGTGTGCTTGGGCTTGTGCAGAGACTTGGTAGTCACCAGATCGATACGAATCTTGGTGACGGTGGTGGTCTTAGGCACCTTTGTGGAAGAAACCGTTTCAACAGTCGTGGAGCTTTCAACATCATCGGAAGCGGTGCAGTCTTCAGTGACAGTCTTGGTCTTGGTCTTGAACTTGTCCTCACCAGACTTATGGTGCTTCGAGACGTGATGAGAAGCACGGGTTGATGAGTTGGACGGGCTGAGAGATCCTGTTTGGACGGGGTACCACTCTGAAGACACATCCGAGATGAACTGTGTCAAGTCAGTAGTCGCGTCGTTTGTATATCGAGAACAGACTGACCTTGCTCAAGAAGTCGGTCTCAGCAGGTGGATCGACGGATCCTGTGTGGCTGGGATGGTTGTACTTTGAGTACAAGCTTGCGGCCTGTATCATGTCAGTAGCCGCGTCGTGTATGTATTGAAGACAGACTGACCTTGCTCTTGGCGTCGACTTCATTAGGTGGATCAACGGGAGCGGCGAGAACGCCCATGCTGCCCCATAGGGCCAGCACGCAGGCGGAAGAAGACACCTTCATGATGGAGTTGTCACGTATGGATAGAAGGTAGAAAGGGAAACGGAGACGGATCTGATTAAGTAGTGGACCAGCTGTGCTCGTGCACACCTACGCGGCGCATATGTGTCCTCATTATTCGTTGTATGGTTGTAAATGCTCTCTACACACACGCAAAGTTTGTGGCCTTCCCGGATATGGCCTCAAGTAGGGTATTCTCGTCCAGTCAATCCTTCTCAGTAAGCATTTAGCTTCTTGGTACACGCGGCGACCAGATAATCGCGCTTCTGTAGTAAAGCTGGAAGCGGTATCATGTCACCCCATCATGGATGGTGGTCACTGCGGTGCAGGTGATGTTGAGAAAACAAGAGTTATCTTGCTCAAGCCTAAGCTTTTCTTTGGAACGCAAAGAGAGCTTCGTCCTTGGCAGCAAAACTGGGCAAGGGAATCTGACAGACCTTTTCGAATACTGGCATCTCTCTGGCGATCCAATCTGCGATGGTTTCTTTGGCAAAGGCGGTATAGCCGTTCGAGTTTTGAGTACCTGCGCAGATGATGGTATCACCCTCTGTGAAAAGGTCAGTGAACAGTTTTGATGCATCTGGTATGAGTTCCAACGTACTGTATGCCTTGAGGATTTTGGATGTGAATTCGAGACCGACTTGAGGGTAGACCAGTAGCAGTACCTGATCTTTGCCGTCGCTGTTCTTCTTGAGATAGTCGACACCGTCGATCTGGATGGTGTCAGGTACCCAGACAGTCCTCCATTCACTGATGCCGTTGTCAACGGGAACAACAGTCAGAGGCTTCTGCTTGTTGAAGACTCTCAGCATGTAAGACCAATAACCATTTCCACTGCCCAGATCGATCACAGATCGACCCTTGGCCAGTTGGTAGATGATGGATAGTGACTCGTAGGACGGGCAGACACAGCCAAAGTGATGGTATAGAATCGGAAGGATGGCATGCGAGAAGCGGACCTTGCTCGTGGCTTCCTCGGGACCAGCCCATTCAAGATTCTGGCATGACCATGCCCAGACATCAAGGTAGGGATTTGTGTGTTCTTTCTTCAACTTTGATATGACGATCTTGCGTTCAGGCGAAGGAGGGTTATAGAGACTCTGTAGGTGTTGACCAATTGAGGCACGGATCGAGTCCTTCTTCGCATTCGAGGCCAGACCGACGAGGGCTTTTTGAGTACTTGTTGTGCTTTTGAAAATGTTCGTGTATGCAGCAATATCGGCGGCGGGCGGGGACGGTAGCTGGATAGGAGATGATATTGGCTCATGGATGCGTGTGTTTGGTGTCTTATGGCAGTCTTACTGGCTTGCCTTGGTCGTCCCTGTACCAGGCGTGTAATCCGCCCTGGCCACCATGCTCGATATATTTCTGAGCTTGGATCAAAGACACTTCGGCGACGGCGGCATAGGTATAGTCATCATCCTGAGGCAGGCCAAACGTGGTCTGGATGAATTTGGCAAAGTCATTGTCGATGGGTGCAGTGATGTCGCCCTTCTCCCACGCGTCAAAGTAGGCATCCGGGCTGAAACTCGTCGAGTCCTCCGTCTGCGCTCTGTCCGGTATGGCGGGCATCTTGTAGAATCTTTCTCTCTACCAAACTTGTGTCGACAGTCAAGGTTGGTTGAGCATACACTCTTTCACATGTCATTCTCGCGACTTCTTGGCATGACGTTCGAGCTGTCTATCAACCTCGCTGCCGTCAACCTCTCTCGACCTTCTTCTCACAGTTTATCTCATCAATGTCGGAGGATTTTGAGCGTTGTTATCAAATTAGTGCGCCATACAGCACAAGTGTCTGGAAGTACCGTTAGTAGAGGAAGCATCCCATGTGCTGAGTTTCTGTCCATCATCTGCATTTGCTCTGCCCGTGTGCCAAAGTCTGCAACTCCCACCTTCCTCCCGCAGAGCAACGTTCCCGCTTTAAAAAGCACGGTAGTTTCCGGACCAGAGCGATATCCAAAGAAAGCCTAGAGCAAATCCTATCTCGATGGATACTACTCTGTTTCTCGAGAATATTGTGCATTTCTATTGCTATACGCGTTACATACTGTTGCACGTGGGAGCGTCAAAAATATGCAGGAAGGATTCTCTGGGCAAAATCACACCATCGCTCTCAACGAAGAAAGCGTTCTTCTTTGATCCTACTTGTTGTCGATCACTCTATCCACGCCCTACCTAAACGACAAAATTGCCTAAACACCTCGCATTTCACACCCATCTCATTGTCGCTTGCGCCCGCTTCAACATTATCCGCTGTCATAGAGTGGATACCTCTTCTCGCGCCATATGGCACAATCGTATCTACAACATCAGTTTTGCAAATTTTCGTATACAGATGTAACCCAACAGATTTCTATATAGAATAAGTATCAAGATGTAGGTTGCGAATACTGTCTTGTTCGATTCCATCATCTTCTTCATCTTTTTTGTTTCAACATGTCGGCTTCGACTACAAAGTCGACCAACTCCGATCTGGCCGAGAGCCATGAGGAGCATACCACAGAACCCAAGAGATGGTACCGATCAAGCATGTTCAATGCCTGTGTTATCGGCATGGTCGGATTCATGTAAGTGATGATAGTAAATAGTACGGGTGAACAGTGACCAGTCACCACATGGTGTCTCGCTTTTCAAGTCTACCTATCGTAATGCAGAGTGCTATCCGGATGAACAGGCGTTCCCATTGACAGCTCCGGCATACTCATTCGGCAACTTCCTAGTCTGGGATAGTACTCGAGGACTGCGACGTGGTAGATCCTGGTGTCTGTCATAATTCCTCTCCTTCGAACTACGACTCCTCACTATCGAAGCTGCCATCCATGATCACAACAAATATACTGACTAAAATCAAAGGGCGCCCGGCCTCTGGAACGCTATGAACTCTTTGGGAGCTGGAGGTGAGTTGGATTTTGGGCTCTATGACTTCCTTTTACTGATTGAGGCATTAGGTGCCCAAAAGCCCTTCCTGATCAACGCCGCAAACGCATTGGTGTTCGGTTTGATGGGCTTCTTCTGTCTATTCGGAGGACCAATCGCCAATCGCATAGGTCTCAAGTGGACACTGGTTCTGGGCGCTGTAGGCTACCCGGTCTATAGTGCCGGTCTCTATACGAACAACAGATATGTACGCTTTTGCTCAACATTTCTACTCTAGCGGATGCTAACGACAGTCACAGGGAAATGTCTGGTTCGTTCTTGTTGGTGCTGTTGCCTGTGGTGTATCGGCTGGTTTGTTCTGGGCTTCAGAAGGAGCCGTCGCTCTGGGCTACCCTCCACCAGGCAAGCGAGGACAGTACATGAACATTTGGCTCGTCTTCAGAACTGGAGGTCCCATTCTGGGTGGTGCTATCCTCCTTGGTCTTAACCAGTATGTTCTTTTTGAACGCTACAAGCGAGCCATCTCTGCTAAACTAACTTCTTACCCAGCTCCCCTAATCAGAAAGCCAAAGGCAAAGTGGGCTATCGTAAGTCTGGGCTCGCCTTGTGTGTGGCCAGTTTGCTAATTTTCACTCAGAAACCTACCTTGTGTTCATCGCCCTGCAATGTCTCGCTGTGCCTGTCGGATTATCACTATCGCCTCCAGAGAAGGTAGGAAATTGATACACCGCATCGATTCCAAGCACTGCTGATAATTACCAGGTCCAACGCTCTGATGGCAGCAAAGTCAAGATTGTCCAGGAAAAGTCATTCGCCGCTGAAATGCGTGCTTTGATCGCAGCATCCAAGAGACGTGATATCCTCCTCTTGCTTCCCGTCTTCTGGGCCGCATACTTTAACCAATACTCTGGCAGTAAGTATCCAACTCCACTCAACAAGGCGCAGTATCTGACAATCACCAGACTTTCAGACCTACTACTTTGGTCTCCGAGCCAGATGTCTCATCGGCTTCCTAACCAACTTCAGCGGCATCATCTCCTCATTCCTAGTCAGCACTCTTCTGGACTACAAACCCTGGCCCGTCAAGAAAAGACTGAATGTCTGGTAAGTGATTCGCCCACCGTCTCCCACCTGCTGGCATCTCTAACAACAACACACAGTTTCTTCTACGTACTTTTCTGGCATCTACTAGCTTGGTCCTACGGCTGGGCCATCCAAGAAAAATACACCCGCAATGAGCCAGTGTGGGATTGGACTGATCCTGGTTTCGTCGAAGGTTTCTTCGTCCTCGTGTTTTGGGGTTTTGCTCAGCAATCGCTGCAGAACTTTTTGTATTACTTTTTATCCACAAAGACGGATAATATTTCTGAATTGTGTAAGCTTCCTCCCTACCCCTGCCCTGCCGTGCCTCTCCCCTTCTCACACCTCCCTTTCCACATTTCCACAGTAAAGTCACAATCACTAACTTTCCCCCAGCACGTTTCTCAGGAATTCTCCGCGGCCAAGAGAGTTTCTCTCAAGCTGTTTCCTTTGGCATCAATACCAAAGATTGGAAAGGTGGTAGGGTGCCCTTAGCTGTCAATACTATTCTGCTGGGCTTGGCTGTTGTGCCGACGTGGATAGCGTTGCAGGAACATGTTCCTGTTGAGGGAGCTAAGAAGTTTGTGGATGTTAGTGAGTTGGTGGAGGGGGTGGCTACTGAGGAGGATAAGAAGAAGTTTGCTGTTAGGCAGACTGCTACTGAGGTTTAGATGAGGGTGAAGGGGTGGATATGGAGGATGGTGGTGATGCAGATTTGATGGCATCGAGACTTACATGAGGTATATATATATCAAGCCGCCTCTCCATCTGTCCAGTCATCTGACGTGTATGATTATGAGACTGTAGACTAGTCTTTCGAATCAGTGTCATCTCCGTGGAGAGATTCGCCCAGCAAAGGACTCTGTGGAAAACCCTCCAACCCAGAAATATCTGTGCCTTCTCAGTTTACTCTATGGTTTCCGGAATAGAACACGCACAATCATAGAGGCGCGATACATGGAAGGGATGAATATGAACAATAGTCTTGAAAGCATGGCACCAGATGAAGTTACGATAGATTTCGATTTCTTGAATGGGCACTACTTGGTTAGCAGATTATTGTACAAATCATGAAAAGACAGCTCTTGCACCAGTGGGACTACCCTTTCCTCTCTCATACAACCACTTGCTGTTCAACGACACAGTAGCCTTGCCAGTAGCCAAACCCGACGAACTGCTTCCCAAACTATTGTCCAACGGCGAAGAAGTTCTCGCAGCGCTAGCACCACCCACAGCCTTCTGCATCAAAGGGCTAACAGCAAAAGGACTTCCAGAAGGACCTCTACTGACACCCAGGGCGCTTTGCTCGAACGAAGAGGGAGATGCCTTGTGCGACATGGGAGATGCAGATGTATGTCTCTGTGCGCTGGAACGAGGGGTGGAGGAGCGCGAGTAGCGTGGAGGAGTAACGTAGCCAGGGGATCCAGCTGGTAAAGGCACATTCTGAGGTGTGAGGCCGAGGAGTTGGCGTTGTTCTCTGGTGAGGGGGATGTCCGTCATTTCGTCGACGGGGCGGAAGAGGGGCATTAGGGCGAGGGAGATGTTGATGACGGGAATACAGCGGACGAGGATAGAGGCCCAGGTTGCGTATGGGTCCATTGATTTGTAGAAGGCAGTCAATGCTGTGGGGGTACTGGTGTAATGTCAGAAATAGGTTCGTGTTTTACAGATGAAGCAAGTCTTACTAGCTAGACAGCATGCTGGGAGCAAGCAGGAATGCTAGCAGAGCAACGGCATTGACTATGATAGTGTGGACATTGTCTGGAGTAAAGGTCGAGGCATTCTTGCGACGGTTGATGGCGTCCATGTTAGGGTGACGCCAGGTACCAGGAGTGTCAACCTTGGTGGGTGGTGGTGCCTGCTGTGACTTTTGTGGTGTCGAAGGCGCAGACGAGGGTCGCAGAGGTGTTGTAGGAGCGACAAAGCGCGAAGGTGCCGGACTCGGTTTCAAGACTGCTGTCGAAGACATGATGTGCTGTCGATGTGTATAGACGTGTGAGTAGAGGTGTTGGTTGGCGTGTTGGCGAGAGTTGTGCTGCAGGGGTTAGTATAAGCAAATCCAGAATTCACGCTCAAAAGGCAATGCGCATGGCGTGGCAACAATCAGTCCTTGCTGCTGGCACGTTACTGGCGTCTGTATGGGTGTTAGTGAGGTGATGAGGTCCTCTATTTCTTGTTCTTCGCTGTGTTGATTCTCGAGCTTGGCACTGGTTTCCACGGCGGCTGATCGTCCTTGTTGCTTGTGGCTGTGCTCAAAGCCCCACCATCATCACCTACTTTACTGCTGACATTCGATACTTCACCTAAACGCTCATCAACCGTCTTTCCTTCTTTCCAGAGTCTGGCCTTGCAGGACAAGTCCTCAATACTAACAAGATGGGTAACGTGATTGAGCAGCTGGATGCTCTCATCGCAGATACTCTCTCCGCCTGGAACCTCTATACCACCCTGATTGCTTTGGTTTTGTTTGCATTTGTAGCATACCCTCTCATCTTTTGGGCCGAGCCTGATACTCACCCTCTACTTCTCGCCCGTCAAGCTGCCGCTTCTCCTGTTCGTCAGCCACGTGAGTCTGCAGTTTACCGCTCGACCGAAGTTCCTCATGGCTACGCTCTGAAGACTGGTCTCTCGGTTCGCGAGCCTGGTGCCCCCAAATGGACTGCTGGCAAAGATGGCGATCTCAGAGATATCTGGCGCGAGGCTGTCAATACATCCACCAAACCTACCATTGTGTCTGTCCATGGAAAGGAGTCGATTTTTGAGCACGACTATACGACCATTTCGAAACTCATCAATATCATTGGTTCTCATCTGCAAAAGGCAGGTGTTCAGAGAGTTGCCATTTACACGCCAAACTCGATTGAATACCTTGTCACAATTTTCGGTAAGTAATGCATGTGCTCCGTTGGTGCCTTACGACTAACCACATCATAGCATGCTCGTTCTATGGCTTGACCCCTATTCTGGTCCCTTTCAACCAAGACCACAATGTCGCTTGCAAGCTTCTTGAACAAACACAGGCACAATGCGTGATTGCTACTGCTGGTTCTCTGCCCCTTGCTGGTCTTACCGAAAGTGTTTCTTCTCTGCGTCAAGTCATCTGGGTCGCAGATTCTGGCAGCAAGCACATGGATTGGGAAGGTGCCCCTGAGAATGAGACCAAAGGCAAGCTTGATGTAGCTGTTTGGCACAATCTCGTAGCAGAGACGTCTTCGACAAGCAGCGAGTTGCCCAAGAACGATGAGACGATTGTTCCTGGTAATTTGATCTTCCTCTGGCAGAAAAGCATCAATAGCCCTGCAGAAGTAGTCGAGTTCACTCAAAAGGTACGAATTCAATGCCCGTATTATTTCGAGACTACCTACTTACGTTCTACAGAATATGGTTGCAGCAATTGCCGCTCTGATATCTGCCTTGCCCCTTCGCCAGCGTCTAGGCCCCTCGGATCTTGTGTTGCCGGCTGATTCGTTCAGCCATTCATATGTCTTCTGTCTGACTATGGGTGCACTTTTCAGTCACGCTCGTCTCGCACTCAACTCTGTCGCAGGTGCCGGTGTTGATGTTGCTCTTGCCGCTCGCGGTGTTTCGCCTACAGTAATCATTGCCTCGTCTCAATCTCTGGCAAAGCTACACCAAACTCACATGTCGGGCTCAATCTCTGGTCTCGGTAAGTTCTCACACTCACATCACGGTCGCGCTCTCGCTGCCGGCCGCATGCCCGGAGAAGATTTAGTGTACCGACTTTTTGCTCCCAAGAGTATCGCTATCGGCGCCTCGCCTGGCAAGCTGCGTCTCATTCTCGCTTCTGAAAGAGCCGGAACTGGAGCCGAATCCTTGAGCAGTGCTGAACTTCGCGATCTTCGCATAATCACACGCTCCAGAATCTGCTATGCCCTGACTGCCTCTTCGGTGGCCGGTGCTGTGGCACAAAGCAACATCTACGACTACAGACATGTCGACCGTCCAGGACACAGCCATTTCGGTGCACCTTTGAGCAGTGTTGAGGTCAAGCTTGTAGACAAAGATGATAGTAAAGTCGATGGCAGCACACCTTCAGGCGAGGTAAGTCCCCTAATTTGTTCCTTCTACATGGAAGCTAACACATTGTTCAGATTGTTGTGTCTGGTCCTGCTGTCGTTGGAGGTGAAAGTAAACTTGGAGTGAGGGGCATCTTCCGTGAAGACTGTACCTTGGGTTATGCATGAGTGTAGTCACCTAGTTGAAAAAGCATTGATAATCATATTCATTCCGTATAATGGCATTTGCAAGAAAGCCATAGCAGTCGCCACCCTTACATGTCAGAGAGCACGGGAAAGCCGTGTCGAAGCGGAAAAGCGAAGCGGCTCCATGATAATTGTGGGGTTGGAGGGGAGCGACGATCATCGATTCGGTGACATCGCCAAGGCCGTCATATATGCCGCAGCGAAAAAAATAACAGCCCGCCGTGTGTGTGTTTCCCAGCGACAGCACACTACCTCTTCCAACCTGTCAACCCATTGCTCTTGAGGCTTGTCGTCTCGCTCCTATACCAGTCCCGGTACTTGTCCAGGTATCCGGGCTTCCAGAGAGTCGTCAAAATTTCGCGGGAAAAGTGCTCTTTTATCACCCTAAAGGCCAGGCCCCCATAACGTCCCTTCAAGGCATCTTATTACTACCGCTTGTTGCTGGCGTAAGCCAGCCTCCCCTGCAAACAAGTCATGGTCAACATCGATATTCCTAATGACTACACTGTCTCGCCCTCGACAGCCTCTCCCTACTTGACAATCAACCGCGATGTCGCCGTCGATCTCGACTCGACCAATGCCTTTGAAGGTCGGCTCATTTAATGACTGTACAGCGAGTGCTTGTCTGATTGTCGTCTAGGTCCCGAGAAGCTCCTCGAAGTATGGTTCAGCCCTTCCGCCTCGTCCCTCCCTGAAGGAGCCAAGCCCTATGGTTTGAAGGCCGTCTCGTCAGACACTTGGAAAGAGATGCTTGATTTGGTGAACTGCAAGGTTCTCTCCATCATTGGACATGGACACATGGATGCATACCTCCTCTCCGAGTCCAGCATGTTTGTCTTCCCTCACAAGCTCGTGCTCAAGACCTGCGGCACCACCACTTTGTTGTACGGTCTGCCAAGAATGCTGGAGATTGCTGCTCTCGAGGCAGGCTTCCCTGGTAACAAGGCTGATCTTTCTGCCGCCGTTCCTGCAGCTGCCACTCCTCACCGCGTCTTCTACAGCCGCAAGAACTTCCTGTACCCTGACCAGCAGCGTGGTCCTCACCGCAGCTGGCGTGATGAGGTTAAGTTCCTCGACCAGAGATTCTTGGGAGGCAGTGCCTATATGATCGGAAAAATGAACGGCGAGCATTGGTACCTGTACATCACTGGCCCCAACACCCAGCTCACTCCTCCTGCTACGCCAGAGAGAGAGACTCCTACCAAGGTTCTTGACTACCCTGAGCAACTCGCTGCCGACTTGGCCAATGCACAGATCGACGAGTCTCAGGACGAGACTCTGGAGCTTCTCATGACCGATCTCGACGAGCAGAACGCTCGCCAGTTCTATCTCGAAGATGCCAGTGCTATTGCTGAGGGCAAGTACTTGAAGCAGTCTCAAGAGGCTCGCAAGGATGCTATCGCTCATCTGGGCAACATCGATGGAGATGATGATGTCGATGTGTTTGCGCAGACCACCTCTGACCCATCCGAGAAGCTGACTTTCCCTGAAGAGCTGACCACTGAAGGCCACACTCTGGGCTCCGTCGTCTCCGAGGCCTGCGGCTTGGCCGATGTCTACCCTGTGTCTAAGTACCCCGAGGCCAAGATCGACTCTTACCTCTTCACCCCTTGCGGATACTCTGCAAACGGTGTCGTCCCCTCGACTGGCGAGTCTGGATCAGCTCATTACTTCACCGTCCACGTCACCCCTGAGCCCCAATGCTCCTACGCATCTTTCGAGACCAACGTGCCTGCTCGCCAAACCGGACGCGAGACCCGCGATATCGTCGTCCAGGTCGTCAACATCTTCAAGCCCGGCCGCTTCAGCGTCACCATCTTCGAGGCTAAGACCGACGAGGATGGCTACGGCAGAGCAAGAGTCAAGAAAGACAAGAACATGGACAACATTCCTGGTTACCGACGTGTCGACCGTATCGTCCACGACCTTGAGGGCTACGAGTTGGTGTTCAGATACTTTGAGCGTCTGGACTGGAAGGGTGGCGCTCCTAGATTGGGCGAATACATGCTGTAAGCAAATGGTCACGTCTTCTGCGAAACTGGCCTCCTTTGTTTACATTGAAACAGCAAGAGTCTTCCCGACTTGACCACCTCGCAGTCCACTCTTGGATGATGGACACGCCGCAGTTTGTATTGCTTCAGTGGACGATCTCTGAGCTAGGAAGCCCTTGTGCATTTTTACAGTCTTCCGGTATGTATATTGAAGCAGAGAGAGAGCATCAATCGAGAGTTGTGTGTATTGGGTTGTTTACGGCCGACGAATAGAAATCCTGTCTTTTCCTCTTAGTCTTTATCGAGCGTTTTATGTTATCGTTACGACAGTATCTAAAGACTTTTGACTTATCGATATTGATGCTGATCGTACTTGTGCTGATCAAATAGCTATCGATTGCATCGTGCGATCATAAACGACACTCGTGGTTCGCAGATGGCACGTTGTGTAAACTCGTATAGCGTCCAGATTGCTTTGAGTCAGGGTTATACCGTCTTTTTTCGCATTCATCTGTGGTTCGATGTCGACATTGTGTATCAGGCGACGGCTCGGGGTTTTGGTGTGAGGGTATTGATCATAGAAGAGATCCAGATGCATCTCTATTGGCAAGCGTGACCTTATTGTTGCCGTATATCCCAAGTGAACAAAGAGTTTCTGGCTGACCAGAGGAGTTGTGTTCCAGCCTGACGCCCAAGAAAGACGTTGACGACACCAACCATCCAACCACCACCACACCACGAGTCATCGAATGTCTTACTTCACCACACGTCAAACAACAAGTGATCCCGAGACCAAATGTCTCTGTCGCAAACGTTCTTACCTCTTTTTGACATCATGACCACTACTTTTCCTAATTTCGCTTCTTCTTGCTGTGTGCTGCTATTTTTGCGATACATGCAAGCTGCAGTACTGTTTTTGGATAAGGGGTGGTTTGCTCCTTAGCTATCGTATCGATGGCAACAGCTTGCAACCGTTTAGCTTCTTCGCGTGACGGCGTTTGTTGTTGTCGATTGGAGAGATTGTGCTGGACAACGTTTCGAAGGGGGGTGGCAGGCAGGGGAGGTGGGAGTGAACGGGGCAGTTAACGGTGCCTCTTGTGACGTGTGGACAGCCGACACCTTCGAGAAGCATGCAGTGATGTGTTTCATACAAAGATACTGGACATGACATGGCTTGGCATGAAGATGGAGGATTGTCGCAGATCTAAACAGTGATTCGAAAAAATAGTGTCTCAGTGGAAGGTGGTGGCATGCCGAACCTTTCTTCCAAATCCTCCGTCCGTGTTCGTCGAGTCAAGCCGTGGTATGCCGTGCATGACGCTCGACGGTTGAATCGGTTTACACATAGAAAAAAAGGCTGAGTAAAGAAGCCCCCTCGGCGTCGAGAGCAAAGCAGGAGCAAGGGAGTCAACTTTCCAGGCACCACATCACATATCGATAGGAACGTACCATGACATGGCGCCGCTGAAGACCGTTTTCTTGATAACGATACACCACGCAATTCGCAAAGGTGGCAGGGATGTGATTACGACTTCCTGGTAGAGCACGGCAGGAAAATTCTCCTCTGCTCGAGTATTGTACATTGTACCTGGAAGAGTGGATCTGCTGCAGTGTATGAACCTATTGGGGCCTTGCAAACAGCAAGATAGACTCGAGGGTAGGCGCGTCGAAATTCTTCCTTGTGTCCAATCGGAACCGACGCGTGCCTTTTTGACTACCCAACCATTTGGTACGGAGCTGCACCATGATCGACTCTCCCACGCAACACCTCCGATTAAGCTCGACAACCCGCTGAAACCGTTGGACAGGCGCGGCTAGCACCAACGACTTTGTGTGCTGTGTAAGAGACTCGTTCATGCTGATTGCTGGTCTCAAGGCTTGCGTCTGCGGCACACAGAGTCGTGGTGTAGGAGGAGTGGAGCAGGTGGGTTACCCTACGTTTGTACCGTTTTCGACAAACGCATGGTACCTTCAAAAGCGACGCGTAGCCGCCATCTCACAAGAGCAAACAAGGCCATTTCATTCATTTCGTGCGCACCGATCGTCTGAGACGCACCACCCACCCAAGCCATTCTTTACCTGCCAACTACTGACCGTCTTTTGATTGCCCATCAACGTCCTCTGACCTTGCCATTCTTTTTCCCGGATAAACTTCAAGTATTCATATCTACGCGCTCCTGCCGCCTACATCCTACAAAGCCAACCATCTCCCAACCCCACCCGATACTCTGGATCCCCTCCGAACAGGCGAATATTCCGAGATCTCCAACTAGAAACAAGCCACTGCAGGATCGCTACTCACAAACAACCCAATCAAAGTTTCAGGACCCCTTTGCTGGGCATTGCTCCTGTACTCACACTACTCAAAGTGTGCCTCTTTCCCTTCACCAACTCTCGTACATTATTTTGCTGTTGGTCAGCACCAGTCAGCTTCGTCACACCGCCAACGAAAACATGTCAGCCGAGCCTGTGATATTCACCTGTGATGTGGAGCGAATGCTACACGCAACGTGCGTCAGGGGCGTCGATAAATCTGGACCCGCATCTGCACCCCTTCAGGAGAAGACGCTGGACTTTAGGATCCTCGTCGAGCCTCCTCTTCTATCAGCCACAATCACTGATCTCTGCAACGAACCTCTTTTTTATTCCGGTTACATATCAGAAGAAGAACAAATGTCGTCGGACGATTCCAGTCTTTCATCAATGTCTATTAGCACCGTTGCCGACGAGTTCGTCGATGAACTCGAAACAAACTTTCCGGAACTGTTGGCCGAGGATTGCACTTTTGTCGAACAATTCCAATGCAACCAGGCTGAAGTCGTGACCCTTGTCTCGCCAGGCAAGGCCAAGATGGTCCGCGTGTCTAGAGTCAGTGCTTCATCGTCCCCGATTATCGTCAGGCCTACGACTTCATCAAGTCTGAAGCCTAGCGGTAGCTCATCACGTCTGAGCATTATTTCGATCAGATCACAAAGCCACAGCGGCTCTGTTCCTTCTCTCAGGATGGTATCTCCCAAGATGCCTTCGACACCCGAACTCGAGATTGGATCTCAAACACCGACATCTAGCCATGGGCCCTCGACCCCAGATTCTCCAGCATCCGCCTACTTTGATGCCCTCACCAGCCCGACATATCCTTGCCCACCCAAGCATCGCATGTCACGGAATGGATATCATCTCAAGCTACCTAGCATGGGCAGCAAGCGTCCTGGATCCTCTCAATCCATGATGTCAGCTCCTCTCTCCGCCCCTCTGACACCGCCATCTTCATTCATCAAGTCAAAGTTGACATCCCGCGGCGCGGCCGAGCGCATGGTACCCCGCGGTGCCAGCGAACGCATGGCATCTCTGGACCTACCACCCTACCCTCGCGACTTCATCCAACAACCTCCTCAAAGCCGATGGACCGTCCGCAAGGATTCTTTCAGTTCCATTTCCTCGAAGGAGATGCCTCGATTCAGGCTCAAGCGTGCCGAAAGCGGTCTCCTACCCAACTGGCAATGATCTTCAACCACAAACCATCTGAATAATGTTACTACGAATACTGCTGCATATCATGAATTGGAAAACTTAGCGTTGTTTCTTTTGAACCTTTTTGGTTACTCCTCTTTCGGCCTTTTGGGCTTCTGTTTCGGGATAGATTTAGTCTTCCGGTTACTATATATATGAATCTTCCGCTGGAAAGAGCTGGGCTTGTGTCTTTACTGTATCCTCCTCATATACATGACTTATCCCCTTGAATTGGATATACCTTCTTTTGCTCTCAAAACGCGTTCAAAGTTCTTGCTCAGAGTGACAAGGAAGTCATGTCTCGGAAAAGAAAATGTATTCTTAGCCAAATAACACGATCCTTCTCGTTCCATCCTTTGACGATCTTCAAAATCCCGAATAGGTAGTCAAGTATCGGAAGCTGTTTAGGCTTCCCCGCTTCCCGTAGCCGAGGGATCTCAATTGATCGACACTGGAGAAGCCACTCCTGCCACACGACGACCTCTTGTGCAAAGACCAGACATCTTGTCATCTTGTTGGTTCATTGGCAGCACCGTATTTGTTCGAGTGCATTGCAGAGTTACGTCGTACCTTACTTTCTAACCGAATCAACACAAGTCAGATCTTGTCTGTTCTTGTCACATCAATGGCTTCTCCATCCGTGATGCCCCGCAAGCTGTGGGAGCATCCTAATCCAGAGTCTACCAATATGGCTCAATTCATGAGAGATGTCAATAAGAAGAGAGGGCTAAATCTCAAGGTAACACAGACAAGAAAATGGCTATATGTTGTACAGAACAAGAAAACTGATGACTCCAGACCTTCCAAGACCTATACCAATGGTCACTCAACCAACGCACAGACTTCTGGTCCGATCTGTTTTCTCTCCATCCTCTGATCCATACTGGAAAGTACACTCATGTGGTAGACCCAGCTGCAAGAATGGACTCCGTACCTTCCTGGTTCTCAGGCGTCCAACTCAACTTTGCAGAAAACATTTTGTATACCGCTGACCCATCAAACCCCTCCGTACGCACCCTCACAGGCAAAGAAAGCGATAAAATAGCTTTAACAGAAGTACGCGAAGGATGCACTGAAATTACCCACTGTACTTGGAAACAACTTCGGGCTAAAGTTGGTTTGCTGGCTCAAGCTATGAAAGCACATGGAGTGAGCAAGGGCGATAGAGTTGCAGTGGTAACTTCCAACAGCATTGATACATTAACTGTATTCTTAGCTGTCACTACTCTGGGTGGCATTTTCAGCTCTAGCAGTACGGATATGGGTAGTCAGGGTGTTTTGCAGCGGTTGACGCAGATAGAGCCAAAGTGGATTTTTGTGGATGATTGGGCTGTTTATAATGGCAAGACTGTTGATTTGAAGCCCAAGATGAGGGAGATTGTGGAAGGCATGGGGAAGAGTAAGGCGAAAGGGTTTAAGGGTGTGGTTAGTATGCCTAGGTTTCAGGAGAGACCGGCTGATGTAGGAGATGTGCCCAAGACGATGAGTTTGGCGCAGTATCTTGCAAAAGCTGGTGGGAATTCGGAGTTGCCGTTTGAGAAGGTGGATTTCAAGGATCCGTTCTTGATTGTTTACTCTTCTGGTAAGTTTTATGCTTTGTACTGTCTTACAATATCTGACAGAGTCATAGGTACTACTGGTGTACCAAAATGTATCGTTCATGGATGTGGACCAGTTCTCATCAGTTCGATGAAAGAAGGCAAACTCCATCTGGATTCTGGACCCACCACTGTCAATCTTCAGTACACAACCACAGGCTGGATCATGTATCTCATGTCTACAATGGCACTCCAACACGGAGCACGATCGATTCTATATGATGGCTCGCCCTTCATCCCCGACCTCACCACTTTCGTCCGTCTCGTAGGAGAGCAAAAAGTCACCGATCTAGGCATCTCACCACGATACCTGCAAACCCTGGCTTCAGCATCTCCTCCCGTCATCCCTAAGCAAGTCACGGATTTGTCTTCTCTGCGCCGTGTCTCAAGCACCGGTATGGTGTTGCCAGAATCTCTCTTCCACTGGTTCTACGACTCTGGTTTCCCATCTTCTGTGCACCTCAACAATATCAGTGGAGGCACAGATGTAGCTTCCTCATTTGCAATGGGTAATCTCATGACTCCTTTATATGCAGGAGGATGTCAAGGCCCTGGTTTAGCCATGAATCTCCAAGTCTACGATCAAACCATCGAAGGAGGAAAAGGCATAAAAGGAAAAGCTTTACCCATCGGTGAAGCAGGAGAATTGGTTGTTACAGCCGCTTTCCCCAATCAACCTGTTAAATTCTGGGGCGATGATTCAGGACAGAAATATTTCGATGCTTATTATGCTCGTTTTGATAGTGAGTTTCCTCCTTCTTCTTCCTTAAGATACGACAACAGGATAACTGACATGAAACAGACGTCTGGACCCATGGCGATTACATCCTCATCCACCCCAAAACCCGCGGAATCTACTTCCTCGGCCGCGCCGACGGCGTCCTAAACCCCTCCGGCGTCCGCTTCGGCAGTGCAGAAATCTACAATGTGATTGAAGCCTTCTTCAGCGACGACATTCAAGACAGCATCTGTGTTGGTCAACGCCGCCCCCACGATACCGATGAAGCCGTTCTCCTTTTCCTACTCATGAAGCCCGGAAAGAAGTTTTCGGAAAAATTGGTTAAGGAGGTGAGGCAAAGGATAGGCAAGGAATGTAGTCCGAGACATGTGCCTAAGTATGTGTTTGAGACGCCGGAGATACCTGTGAGTTTACCCTGCTTGCTGCTTGGGAATGGAAGGTGGTGTGCTAATGTTGCATGCAGACGACGGTTAATCTCAAGAAAGTGGAATTGCCGGTTAAGAGGATTGTTTGTGGAGAACGAGTCAAGCCTTCGGGTACGTTGCTCAATCCGCAGAGTTTGGACTACTATTACAAGTTTGCAAAGGTGGAAGAGCTTATCGGTGGTGTCAAGAGTAAATTGTAGAGGACAAAGTTGAGCTTATGACCTGAGCAATCCTCTCCTGAGGAGTGTGAGGAAGATAGAGGAGACTCTAAGGAAGCTTTGTTAGACAAGACAACTGTAGAGATAACAAAACGCAGTACTTACGTTTACATGAATGTTACTTCGCGCTCGCCGGATTGAGAGCATTCGCCTCTGTTAGGTCTCTTAGGGGGTCTGGCTGTCTGCTCGGCGTTCACCAAATCTTCGACATTCTGAGCGATCTGGTTGATTGTGGTAGCTCTGTCAAGAAAAGCAGGAAAAAGACGGCTTTCAGTGGAAAAGACTTGTTTCCAGACACCTTCTTGCCTTTTTATAGCTATCCATCTATGTAGACTTTGTATTTGGGATGAGGTTATTTCACCCCTAATCGTGCTCCTTACTGCAATCTCCCCATCCTCTATATAGTAATCTATAAGATATAGAAATGCACAATTGTATCGAGAACTAGACTCAATGCCAGAGAAATCGTGTAGAACTTATGTATCTCAGTGGGTATAGCTCTTTCCAGAAAACGATTGTGACTTTTTACAGCTGTATCTTGTATCGCTTTTGTATCTGGGATACTTGTTATATGCATTTATGACTCCTTATATCATCTTCTTTTCTGATCCCTACGTCCTAGATAGTATAAAGTTGCTATAAAAATGCATAGTAGTGTCGAGAAGGAGAGTAGAGGCCCGAGAGAACGTGTAGAACTGATGCCTCTTAGTGGGACAGACTCGACACAGAACGATATCGTGCCTTTTAATAGAGGTGCAACTATATACCTCAAGGTTTGGGAATGCTGTACTTTACCTCTCCATGTCCTTTTATGTAAAGGAAGGAGGTGTAGTTGTTGTAGTGTGAGAGAGAGATTTGAGCTGACGAAGGCAGATGAAATCTGGTGTGAAGTCTTGTTTCCAAACGAAAATGATTGCAGCGAGGTAGGTACGGAAAGTGATTTGTAGTGAAGTTTAGGCAGCTGCATACCAGTCGAGTCTCGATGTTGAGTAAGGCAGGAGCTATGCAATCTTACAACTCACGCGTTTCTCTTTCACAAACAATGAGGTAACAGGTGATTGTGTTTGAAACTCGTAACATTCATAAAGATAAACTCCACTCTAAGCCTTCTGTATACCCAACGCTCTACAGCAAAAATCTGAATCCAGGGCTAAGTCCCGGTGCAGGGCCAGGCTGCGAAACCTCCATGTGGTCAACATTGCCCTTCTCGCCCAACTGCAGCTCGTGCTGCTCAATCTCTGCTTGCTCGAGTTTCTTGTTCTCGCGGACGAGGCAGAAGCGTAGAATGGTAGCCAAAGTGATGGAAACAAAGACGAAAATGGCTGTAATGGAGATTTGATTAGTACAGAGCTTGGAAATGGGAATTAGAGGCAAAGGAGACTTACTGTTGGCGGTCATGGCGGGAAGATACCTTGGTCCGCTCTCCTTCTCGTAGAGGTAGGGTGAGTAGATTTGAGCAAAGTTTCCGACCATCTGTTGGAAAATGTCAGTGAAAGGTCAAACCTGGGTCAATGATGATAAGACTTACGTTTGTCAAAGCCAAAGCAGCGGCTCTCTTCTCCATAGGATGAGGCAGAGTAGCAGAGATCCAAGCAATGGCGACGTTGAAACCACCGTATACACCACCAAGCATCAAGAACAGAGAAACGTAGCGAGGAGCCAGTCCAGTAGTTGCAGCAGCGATGATGTAACCGATCATACCGAACGACAGAGGGATAACCAGATGGCAATATCTCTCTTGACGACGATCACTGCTGATGGAGATAGTCATGGCGCAGATAGCAGCAAAGACATATGGGGGAGCGACGAGAAGCAGAGATTGGATCTTGCTGTAGCCGAAGGTCTTGACTAGGGTAGGGATGAAGGAAGTGACGGCTGCGGCGGAGGTCTTGGTGATGACAATGCCAGCAAGAAGCCAGACCTTGTAGTCGGTGACTGCCATTCTGAGACCTGAGAGAAGCGAGCCTCTTTCTTGATCGTTGTTGCCGTTACGGTCGCGAAGTCTGAAGGTGGCAATGCCCTTCTCTTCTTCTGAGAGCCAGCGAGTGGTGTGAGGGAAATCGGGAAGGATGAAGCTATGATTAAATTAGTTGTGGTTTCCTTTGAGAGTTTGGGTAGAGCACACTTACATGCAAGTCAAGGCGAATGCAACGGTCACACAACCTGGAGAAGCATTAGCCTGCTGCTCGAACTCATCGGATCGTCATTCAGATGAGGATTCCGAACCTTCAATAATAAATAACCAACGCCAAGACTCCAGACCATGGGCTCCATCCAAACCGTATTGAACACCAGCTCCGACAAGACCACCAAAGGCGCTGGACAAGAGACTTCCGGTGTAGAGGACGGCAGTGCGGGTAGCGAGTTCTCTGCGAGTGTACCAACTCGAGAGAAGGAAGAGTGCTCCAGGGAAGTAAGGTGCTTCCATGAAACCGAGGAAGAATCTTGTGACAACCAAGCCGTTGAAGTCATGTACAAGAGCTGTGCAGGCCGAAACAACACCCCAAAGAGCCATGCAGACAGGGAGGTAGATACTGGGTCTCACTCTGGTCAAGAGCATGTTTGAGGGGATCTGAAGAGCAATGTAACCAGCGAACAGAACAGAGATTGCTGTGTTGAACTGATCGCCCTTGAGGCCCAGGTCTTTCTCGATGCCCTGGATTCTTGCGTTGGGAAGAGCGTTACGATCGAGGTAGCTGTGGATATCAATTAGCATTCGTGGTCTGAGATTGCAGTTTGAGAGGAGAACTTACTTGAGTACAATCATACCCAAAAGGCACGGCATAAGTCTGAAGTCGACCTTACGGACGAGGGCCTTTTCCTTCCTGGCATACTCTTCTGCAGTGAGCGAGAAGCCTGAAAATTCGACGGTGTCCATGGTTGCTAGTTCTGCTCCAGTCATGGTTGCAATGTGAGAGGTGAACGAAAGGAGAAGTTGTCAATGAACTACTCGGATGATCAGGACTTGAACAGGCAGGACCACACCATATATATACCATCTTCCGGGTTATTAGGCTTCCCCCGTGGGGATTCCAGACTACAGGCATGGCAAGGCAAGATGGTGGAGATATCGTGGGGAGAAGGATTCTCGGAAAACTTCCGTGAGGACATTTGGGAGGCTCGGTCATCTTCCGTCGCAACCAAGATCCACTTGTCGACGCAAGGACCACGGCTTGTTAATGCATGGCCAATCGTGCTTTGCTTGTCTGAAATGCTTGACGCCACTCGGACGACATCCGCTAGCATTTTGCTGTCTTGGTAATGAAACAAATGCCGAAGTGGACTGTTGAGGGCTGTGATTTTGAGGAGAAGTGTGGAGTTTGGGGAAAAGCAACTGCAATTGCTTCGGACTTGGATCATGTTGAGAAGGAAGCATCGAACTTGGATCAGGTACCGTGGTGTCATCCTTGTATAGGCACTCGATCACGTTGCGAGTCCGAGACTATGTTCATTGGGATTGTAAGATTGATTGATCACACGTATCCATCGTGGATGATTGCAAATGTCGTTCATCTCGAAACGTTCCAGTACGTCTGACCTAGCATCCTCGAAGCAGACTCATCGAGGGGTATCCGTCTAGAGCTCCTCTGCATGCCGCACTTGTGTCTCGCAGAAATGGTAGAATCCGTAGCTCTTCCGCGGCTCGGACTGAGTCCATGGCCTTGTATGATGTACTCTGTCCAGACTCGCCCATACAGAGCGCCAAAGTAACCTATGCTCCATTGGGTATCTCAAGAACTCAAACTTCCAAACTCACTCTCGGTCATCTCACTGCTTTCCTTGGCGTCATCACCCCAGATGTCTCTACTCTGCATCTCGACCTCTCTCATGGCATCAGCGACGCCGTCTAACTTTCTGACCACATCCGCAACCCCCTCCTTGACAGCGGCAAAGTATTTGTCGCTAGCCTCTCTTCTTCTCGCCGCAGAAGTCAAGTCCAACGTCGTTGCCGTAGAAAGCTTCCTCTCATTTTGCTCGGCCTGTTTCTCTTGCTCTTTGTTGTGATTACTGTGACGTTTATCTTCATCCTTTCTGAAAGCTTGTTCTTTATTCGTCTTGGAGTCGGCTGTAGAGGGCAAGGTGGATACATCTTCAGCGTCCGTTTGACCCCATGCCCTCGCCAGTTCCACTTGAGCAGCTCGTAAATCCTCCAATGCTTTTGCGTGGTTGGAGTTGAAAACGTGGGCGGAAGATGCGGCCGAGAGTTCAATGTCCGAAAGGGTGGATTGCAGGGCTGCCCAGTGGGCGTCCAAGACTGCGGTGCCGCGGCGGGGCCGTTGACGTTTTACTTCTTCATCGATGGTTGTATTTGCTAAGCCCAGCCCCACTCCTCCTGTCGCTGCTTGTGTGTTGTCGTCAGGGACTTGTAGGCCATCGGGTCGTTGTTGGGTCGAGATGTTTGTGTTTTGTCTGCTCAATGGATCTCTAGTGTTCTGACGTGACAGGTTTGTGTTCTGCCGTGATAGATTGGTGTCTCGTCGCGATAGGCCTGTGTTTGATCTGGATAGTGGTGTTTGCGTCAAGGATGGCGAGGAAGGACCGGGGATTGTGGAAGAAGGTACGGCGCGTGAGCTTTGTGATGTATCCGTGTTTGCGCGTGTGAGAGAGACATTGCTGGCATTAAGAGAGGGTGGTCCTACAAAGAGCGCCGGCGCAGGTAGGCGTTGGGACGACTGTTTAGACATTTGGTTCTTGTTTTGTGAGAATGCGAGTGGTGGAAGTAGGGGAAGTGGTGCAATTTCCGGATGTATGCGGTATGACCCTGGTTCGTTGCATGTGAAAATGACGTCGACAGTATCTACCATACCGCTCGACAAGCATGGAAGATATGACAAACTTGAACTGCTTGAACTACGATACAGTCGCTGTTCTATTCCTCACACGAGACACGTGATGCCTCGAGTTGCGGTTGTCAAATCATGAAGTGAGACCATTTCTAGACGCAAATCCTGTACAGATTCCATGGCTGATGCACGTCATATCTTCCAACATTGATAGACACACAAGGACTAATAGTGGAATAGTTAAACTGTATTGTATTGTAGTGGCGAACACTGTCGCAAGTATATAACAAGAAGAGCTATCTAAGTACAAGTCCACATGCAAAGCGCTCAAAACAGTCGTCTGATGTCGTGAAATCCATTTTCCCAATCTGCGAAAGATCTCCCAAGTCCAGCCCAAAAGAAAGCAAAACGATCAACCTGAATGTATATACACCGAAGAAAATGCCATGTCGAAGAAAAGAGAAAAGTAACTACAAGTAGATGGCGAGTAGAAGGGGCGAAATGAGAAGAGCGGTCGTCAATATGCTGGCTGTAGTAGACAAGCGGATGATGGATGCCGCTCCTGATGTGCCGGTGGTGGTGGCCTGTGATCCTTGGTTTTGCTGAGCAGTCCTGGTCGAGCTGATTGCTGCATTGCTTGAAGCGCTAGATCCAGATCCAGATCCCGATCCAATTGCACCTGACGAGGGCGACGAATCGTCTTCACCAGATACTGTTGTGAATGCAGATACAGGCACAGTTGTAGAGCCCTGTTGCACCACCAATCCATTAGATCCAATGCTGACTACTTCGCCGCTGGACAAGGTTATAGCAGGTCCATCTTGTGAAACGACAGTGCCATCGATTGTCGCGATGCTTGAGACATCAGCAGCCTGGTATGCTGTCACAGCGTTGCCATTGACAGTAAATACTACCGCAGATGCGGGAGTGGCGATTACAGCAGCTGAAGTGCCATCAACAACAATTGCACCACCTGACGCAAGACTGACCTGAGAACCGTCTTCTAGTGTTTGGACGGATCCACCAGCAGTAAGTGTGACAGATCCAATAACGGCTTGGTTAGTGGATCCCGGAGGGCATGATGCGGTAACAGTCTTGGTACCAACCATGAACACAACGACATTTGGGCCTGCAACAGACGCAGGTGCCACAGTCGAGTACTTGACAAGGGTCGAGCCAATCTTGACACCCTCGCTGTCAGCGCTAACGACCGATCCATCATCGAGAGTAGCTGCTGAACCGCCAGGAGTGAGCTTGGTCGAACCGACCTTGACTATGCCTGATGATTCTTGAGAGAAAGTTTGGACTTTAGTACCGACGGTGACAATGACGGCTTTTGTGATCACTGGCAATGCAGTTACTGCAGAGGCGCGATTGGTGATGGTAGCGGCCTCAGTGTTGATGACCAGCCCATTCGTGCCAGCACTGACAACACAGTTCACAGGGAGCGTTGCGGCTGGCCCACCGACAGACAAGGTGTCTGTGCCACATACATATACCGTGTTTGTCGCGATCTCGGTCTTGGTGGCGGTGTAAGTAAAGGTGCCGGCAGTGAACACATAAACATGAGGTTTAGCAGAGGATTGCGATGCGGATCCGCCTTGTGCTTGAGAACCTGGAGTGTTCTGAGCTCCATTCACAGTGTTGGTACCTTGGTTGTTCTGGCTTTGTTGCGTGTTTCCAGATCCAGCTTGTGTCGGGTTCCAGTGTTGGCCTTGACCTGCACTTTGTGATTGGCCACCTTGTTGACCTTGACCTCCGTTTTGAGTCTGTCCTCCCTGAGTGTTCTGTCCTCCTTGTTCGGTTTGACCTCCCTGGGTATTCTGAGCGCCACCGTTGTCGCTGGCACCTCCCTGGGTGTTCTGACTTCCTCCCTGGCTCTGGCCATTATTGTTGTTGTTGTTGCTTCCGCCCTGATTGTTGCCACCATTGTTGTTCTGGCTTCCACCTTGCGAGTTCTGAGCCGCTTGAGTGTTCTGGGCGTTGTCCTGTGTTTGCGCCGGTTGGGTATTCTGATTGTGACCTGCAGTGTTCACGACCTGTGTTTATTCGGCTTCCTGTGTGCGTGAAGTGTCGCCGTTATTGCCTTGTTCTTGAGTTGTACCCGCTTGCTCAGTCGTGTGATCGGCAAGAGCAGTAGGTGTGGGCGTAGTAGGAACTGCAGTGGAGGCCTGTGCTGCCGAAGTAGTTGTCACAGGTGGTTTTCCAAAAGCTACTGTGGGTGTATCCACAGCAGTACCAGGCTTCAGCGCATACGGCGGATCGTAAAGACCTCCATACCACATCTGACACCCCTCCCACGCCGGGTTCAATTTCCTGATACCAGGAGGCATAGCCAACTGGGGGTTGTAGTCATTTTCGTAGATGACGTTGCATTTGTAGTCAGCTGCACCAGGAAAGTCGCATCTCGCTTGGCCATTCCAAGCACTATAAGGAACAGGCTGGTTCAAATCGGCATAGTTGAAGGGATATCCAGTAACCTTGTTGGTCGTTGCAAAATACTGAAAGTGATCTTGGGAGTAACGTAAACTCAACAGGCTCTCTGATGGCAAGGCGAGAACAGCTCCAGTAACGGTTGTGCCAATGTGGCTGGAGCAACGATCGACGGCCCAGACGCGTTTGATCGAGATGTATGCGGTTCCGGATGTGAATGTGTGCGTTCCAACGACAGCAGTTTCCGGAGGAGGGCCCGTTCCATTCCATGTAGCTGACGGGTCAGCGGCTGTATAAGGCACGCCAACGTTCTTGCCATATGCGGTGAGTTGGGCAGACGGGGTTGTCGCACACATATCGCGTGAGACCGTGGTGGCCTCAGGGAAATACATTAACTCAACCTCGTCACCGAAGATTGTGCAGAGTCCACACCCATAAAAGCTTTTGGAAAATGCCTCATCCGACATGGATTGACTAGAGTTGACACAAGCAGGTAGCGAAGGCGATGGTGTAATGGTCGGGAAGATAGCATCGGTTGCAGTGGTACCGTTGGCAACAGCATCCCACTTCGATGAGGCGGTGCTGTAGGCTTTGTATAGCCCGTCGCAGTCATCGGGATTGACACTGCAGCTGACAGAAGAGATTGGGAATATCCATCCCATCGATGCTGTACCCACGGAAGTTGTCGGTGCTGTCCCGACGGTCGTGATAACTGTGGAAGAGGTTGCGATCGCAGGCGAGTAGGTTACGCGTGCGTGACCGTCGCAAAGGGTGGTCGCGTTTATGTAGTACGTGACTGAGAGCCATGAAGTACCCCCGAGAACATTGGTATAATTAGTAAAGTAGCTGTGCTTGTCCACCCAGGAGTCGGAAGCCGAATTGTAAGCAGAGATCACATTGGAACACGACGTGGCATAGGCAGCACCAGTACCAGTTGGGGCTATGGTTGGCGAGATGTAGGTGATATCATCCCAGCATCGACCTCCATTATAGCAGACAGTGCTACGTGTGGGCGTCGATACCTTCGAAGAACGATGCGAGGAGGAGGTGGTGTTCAACGAAGCAGCCGTCGTTGTGGTATTAGTGTATGTCGGTGTTTGTCCTAGCGCGGCAAGAATGTATGCACCCAGACGTGGAGCAACAGATGTCGTTGTTATACTCGGAGTGAGATTGACCGCCGAGAGGTTTCCATTTGTTGCTGAAATTTCATGTTAATATAGAGCAATACGGAACAGAGTACAGCCACCACTTACAAGCTTCGCATCTTACGAGCAAGGCTAACAAGACGACCAGGGCTACGGCAATGGGATACATTCTGGCTTCAGGTCTTGACAGGCCGAACGAGGTATATTCACAGAATCAAGCCTCTCATGACAGCACGAGAGATATCCGGATACAGGAGACACAAGAGATGGGATCCGAAAAGCGCGATGGGAAGCAGCGGGGTGTGGTCAGGGTATGAAGGAAAAGAGAATGGAAATGGCTGTCGCAGGTTGACGAATTGATGGGTCGGGTTGTCTGTGGCGGCCGCGTGAACTCAAAAGATGTGCAACGGTTCGCCGTGCATTCTCCAAGCCAACTTTAAAGCGCCTTTCAATCCTGGACTCTTGGATTCTGATCGTCCACTTCCCACTTCAGCGCTGCGAACGCAAAACCTCAACTTCAGATCAGGGGGCGGGCGAGGCCGTGGTTGAGGGCCGTGTGATTTACTTACCCTAACCACGTCATGCACTAACCGTTGGAGAAAAAGTCTAGGTTTGACGGATACAATGGGCGCGACGTGACAAAACACAAATCGATCAACGCTCTCGACATAACGTTGGAAAAGAGGTGGGTGAAGAACGTGTCTTACAATTGTTCCCATGGGGTCCGCGAGCCTTTGCGTTATACATGTCCTTACCATGGAAAGCATGAGTTCGGCTCTTCATGTGATGTTGTTCTCGGGACCACCGTGGTGAAGATGAAAGGACGACTGCTATTTAAAGAATGATCGACGCTCTTTCCCGAGGAGCAAGTCTTGGCCATGAGATGCGCGCAGTCGCCGATTGCTCGTTTTGATCAGAGACCGCTGCGGTTCTGTTCGCTCGCTCGCTCTCTTTTGCCATGAATATGGGTTTCTCGACATAATGTGTGGCTGATCGTTGGAAACTATGGTAATGGTATCGCCGTAGTTGCCGACCTGTAAGGATACTTCTTCAGTAAACTCATGCCTTTCAGCAGAGACACGAGGACTCGCGGCCACTAGCAAGCATGATGCGCAGATGGATACGTTACGTAGGGCGGGTCCTTAGGAGGAATACGAAGAAAACTGTAGGCAAGTTGGCAGCGCTGCAGCTTCTCGAAAGCCAACAATGAGTTCGACGACTTATTAAGTAGTGTTAAGCTGTTTCTGGACGGCTCGGCGAGGCAGACCACACTAAGTGAGGCTCTCGCAAAACTTTGTGTCTTTGCTTAGTCTAGCATCAAAAGTTAGGTAGGTTTAACGCAACAGTAGTATTGCGAGAAAGAGATAGGTCAGCGGTTGAGGCGCGACAGAAGACGATAGCCCTTGCCTTGGCTCAAGGATGTCGGATGTCGGATGGCGGAAGAGGGCAAAGTAGAGCGCTTACTCAGCTCGGCTTTATCGACAGGTGGCGGCATTGATGGTCGACCCTGAAACTTGACGACTATTCGAGCTGCTGTCATCATTTGTTGAACAGCAACAGTAACAAATCGCAAACATGAGATTCGGATTGATTGCTTCCCTCGCCCTGGCTGGCACTTCTGCCGCCTCGGCCGTCATCGACCTCATCCCCAAGAACTTCGACGACATTGTCCTCAAGTCTGGAAAGCCTACTCTGGTCGAGTTCTTCGCCCCTTGGTGCGGTCACTGCAAGACTTTGGCTCCCGTCTACGAGGAGCTGGCCTCTTCATTCGAGTTCGCCAAAGACAAGGTCACCATTGCAAAGGTTGACGCTGATGCCAACAAGGAGCTTGGCCGCAGATTCGGTGTCCAGGGCTTCCCTACTCTCAAATGGTTCGATGGAAAGAGCGACACTCCTTCGGATTACAACAGCGGCAGAGACCTCGAGAGTCTGACCGCCTTTGTCTCCGAGAAGACCGGCCTCAAGCAGAAGAAGAAGGCCGCCGCTCCCAGCAACGTCGAGATGTTGAACGACCAGACCTTCAAGACCGAGATTGGCGGTGACAAGGATGTCATTGTCGCCTTCACCGCTCCTTGGTGTGGACGTAAGCAGCGAATGCCACTCTCTGAGCAGGGCAAATATGCTGACTTCTTTGCAGACTGCAAAACCCTTGCCCCCATCTGGGAGAAGCTCGCCAACACCTACGCCAACGAACCCAATGTCCTCATCGCCAAGGTTGATGCTGAAGCTGAGAACGCAAAGGCCACTGCCCAGAAGCAGGGCATCAAGGGTTACCCTACCATCAAGTTCTTCCCCAAGGGTTCCAAGGAGCCTATCGCCTACGAGGGTGGTCGTTCCGAAGACGCTCTTGTCAAGTACCTCAACGAGAAGGCCGGTACCCACCGTACTGTTGGTGGTGGTCTTGACATCACTGCTGGCACCATCGCCGCTCTCGACAGCTTCGTTTCTCAGTACACCAGCGGTGGCGCTCTCGAGACCATCCAGAAGGAGATCTTGGCCGCTTCCGAGACTGTCAAGGACACCTACGCTCAGTACTACGTCAAGGTGTTTGACAAGCTTGCTCAGAACCCTGGTTACGTCGAGAAGGAGTCTAAGAGACTCAACAACCTGCTCAAGAAGGGTGGTCTTGCCCCTGAGAAGGTTGACGACCTGACCAAGCGCAGCAACATCCTCAGCAAGTTTGTTGCCAAGGTCCAGAGTGTCAAGGAGGAGCTTTAAATCATGAATTCACTGAAGTCACGACCAAAGAAAAGAACATGCTAGCCACCAGAAACAATGGGGTATCAAAACAAGGTTTATTTTAGTCATCAAAGCTTTTTATCCCAACTCTCTATGCTGGTGAAGATGAGTTTCTGCGATGTTGTTGCTCTGCAGGAGGAGGCGTTCCTTGTCTCTTAGCTGTAATGCGCGTGTGACTGCCCTGACTCTCGGGATGGTCCTTCTGCCATTGTGCCAACAGATCTGTGAGTTTGGGGGCCCAGACGTCCTCGCCCTTTTCCAGATCCTCGAACTCGAGCACATTCCTGCCCAGCTCAAACTCACCTTGTCGCGATCTCTCCAGCGCGGCCATGAGACCTAGTGAGCCAACAGCTGCACCCAGATCGTGACACAGACTGCGAACGTAGAAGCCCGATGAAACAGTCATTCTCAGACGAGCTGCTGGTGCAGGACATGGCTTCCTCTCTTGTACGGCAGCATCTTGGTCGACTGTTGGTGCCGTGTCTGCTGCTTCTGCTCCATCAACTTTCATCTTTTTGGCCTCGGGTCCGTCAGAACCTTCTCTCTTTCTCTTCAACTCCTCGGTGTCGGGTTGTGTTTCCTGACCAGCAGCAGCTTGTGTCTCACTGGCGACTTGCGGCAAAAGCTTATCCACAGCCTTCTTTTCCTCCTCTTCAGCCTCCTTCTCGGGCCAGTTGTATTTATGTGTACCAGGCTCCAGCCATTCCACCATATCTAATTGTGATACCGTGAGGGCTCTTTCTTGGATCTCTACTGGCACCTCTTTACCTTCTCTTGCGTACTCGTAAAGACGCTTGCCCTGTACTCTGAGAGCGGAGAAGATGGGAGGTCGCTGCATGATATCACCACGGAACTTTTGTAGTGCCTCTTCAACCATGTCCTTGGTAATATGTTCATAGGGCGCTCTCTTGACGACCTTGCCCTCAGTGTCGTAGGTATCACTTGCAGCACCAAAGACAACAACAGTCTCGTACACTTTTGTGCAGTCGAGGAAACCTTGCAACTTCTTGGTACCACTGCCGACCCCTACAACGAGCACACCCGTGGCCAGAGGATCGAGAGTTCCGCCATGACCGAGCTTGACCTGGACTCTTTGTTTCTGCTTGCGCGAACGTTTGTATTGTTTGGAAGCGTCAAAGTCGCGTTTCTCCTTTTCGGCTTGGATCCAAGGAGCAAATGTCTTGGAGGGGTTCAGGTGTTGTTGAAGATCGCGGAGAGCTTGAGCGGAGGAGACGGCGATTGGCTTGTGAAGGCCTGGAGAGAAATTGTGAGTGACGAGTTTATGACTGCGGAATAGTGAGATGAGAATATACCAAAGACACCTTCAAGAACGGGACTGGGTTCGCTCATGATTTTGATTGATTTCCAGATGAAGCTCTTTGCCATCTGCAGAGTGTTTGGTGGATACAAGAAGACGACTGAATAATTCTTTGGAGAGCAGCTCGAGTCTCCACCAAGGTCGGCTTGGCAAGGGCTTTTCGGCTCCACTGACGCGGATCGCGCGTGCTCTTCGCGAGTTGGTCCTAGAAGAGTTGGTTGCGACTTCCTCGATTGTGGTTCATTCATGACTTAGCAGAACTACGCCCATTCCTCAGCTTCGAAGATGCCTTCAATCTCATCAACAATCACATTGATGCAATCATGACTACGGAATCCTCAGTACTACGCCCACGCGATCCATCGCAACTAAACTCGGACGAATGGCCTGAATTCGAACTCAAGCAAGCATTCGTCTTTGATCCAGAAGATCCGACTAGAGCTCCAGCGAGCCTGCTGCATGCTGGCCAATATCGCCCACTCACCATCACTGGAAAACTTGAACCACCAAATCCTCGGAACATCGGGTCCTGGCTAGACAAGACTTCACGTCGCGCAGTTCAGATTGAGCTCACAGACATCAAAGAGTTCTCGTATGGCGAATATGGAGATGGATCGTTGGACATATGGGCCGCTGGACAGGCTGGATGGTTCACAATCAAGCCGAGCAGAACATACAGAGACACATACAGTGACATGACCCAGGCTCTGAAGCTGCTGTACTTTATGGCCGACAGCTACAAGGCTCAGAAGAAATATGGCGATTTGTCGGCTCCACACTTTTTCAAAAAGGTCAGTCTTTCGTATCGAGACCTTCCATAACTTGTGCTGATTTTGGTTACTAGTGCAGCGAAGCAAAGCTCGAAGGATGCGAAGACGTCGTAGATGTTGCCGAAATGTTTACTAAGCATAGACATTTCCTAATCGCATCTATGCTGATGAACAAGGAAAGCTTGCAGTGGTCCCGTGTACCCCTCTACACGTGGCTACAGGTCACGTTTCCAGTAAGACACATCGCCCCTCTCTATCCAGCTGTTGCTAACCAGAGCTCTCAGGATGACTTTCTTCTGGTACAGTCGAGGATAAAACCACCGAAATCAAAATCATCGCAAAATAGCGCTACACAATCACCTGCCCGCTCGACTGCCAGTGCTAGGAGGAAAAAGGCAACAGCCAAACAACAGAGCGCAACCCCGAAATCTGCCGTCTCCGTACGCTCGGCTCGCTCGACGAGATCAACGAGATCAACGAGATCACAATCGAATGCAACGATAGATTCTCTACCCATGATTCTGGACAACACCCCAGAAGTAGAACAGATACCGGAGGTTGTGTCAACAACCAATCTGCCAAAAGCTCACGTCGACCAAGACATGTCTTCAAGCGACGACGAGATCCCCACAACTGGAGGCAAGGGTAAAGGCAAATCAGCCCTGAGACCAAGGCCCAGCAAGTTTGCCCCAAGACCAAGCAACGCTTTCAAGGAGTCTCCATCTGCCACACATAACAATAAAGCAGCGACTCTACCTGAATTCGGTGGGCCGGACGCTATGTTGATAGACAGTCCTCCGACTGAGACGGAGGAGTCCAGCGACAAACAGACTGAGGACACGACCGAAGACTCGGACGACGACAAGGCCATCAACGCAGAAACGCGCGAAACCTCATTGACATTCCGTCTCCAGGATGCAGCAAACAATGGTGATGTCTGGTACTGTCCCGTGGACGGATGCATGCACAAAACATACGCAGCCTCGGAGCCGAGTTCACAACTCTTGATTGCGAGGCACTCACAAACTCATGATTTCGACCATGACGAAAGAGTACAACTGGTACGTCGGATGGAAGCGCCTTATCTGCCGGTGAACAGGTTGATGGACAGAGTCCGAGGGATGGCCGCAAGCAAGCTTCCACCACCTATTACCCAACGCTACTGACGAATTGGGACTGTACTTGTAAACCGGAAGCTTCTTACATTGGCGTTTTGACTTGGAGAAAGGGAGGATTTTTTGATACTTTTCTATGATACCACGAGGGACAGGATAGAGCAGATTAGCTTGGAGCGGACATGGTTACATAAGCAAGTGGCCACATGCTAGAGAAAGGGAGACGATTCGATTTTTAATAAACATCCTCAGTTCGAGGCCTAATGCTTTGCGAAGTAGAGGGGTATAATGTACTTTCTGTAACAACAATAACAACGACAACACGAATCAATCATTTAGACTCTTCATTCTGAGATCTCGCAGATGCTTGGATAGAAGCCTCGAGATTGTCGAGACGTCTGGACATCTCATCCACTGTTTTGACAAAGTGTCAGTCATATTTTTGTGGAAGAGGTTGTTCATTGAGGAAGATAACTCACTCTTTGTGAGCAGATCCGAAGATATGTTTGTGAACTTTGTAGACAGTTGGCTCAAGAGGTCATCGACAACAGTGGCTAGGTCCTCTGATGGAGAAGCTTCTGTTCCCTGCCATGGCAATAACGTTAGTGATCTATGCCTATACATTGATGATTGTGATGTCCAGGGAGAGGATTGCGGTACATTTGATGAGTCGGTGATATCGTGGTCTTTGCTGATATTGAGGTCTGCCATGCTGAGATTGACGTCTTTTCCTGCGAGTGATTGAGACATTTGCGAGAATGAGATGCACGAGTGCCAGAGGATTGGATGCAAAGACGATCAGGGTGTTGGTTGAACGGATTTATGCACCAAAGCTCCCACAGTTTATGCATACACAAAATAAGGTTCTCCGCAAAAGAAGAGCGGCGTTTTGAGCCTTTGCAAGGTCCGACTTTCGAGACTTCCGTCCAGGAAAAAAAGTTCCCAGAACGTTCTCACTCATTAACCACGTTTTCACACACGACATAATCACAACAATGGTCAAGGGAAGCAAATTGCTAGCCGCGCTGGATCGCGAAAAGGGCGTCGACCACAAGCTCGAACGCCAAAAGAAACAGCAAAAAGCCGCCGAGAAGAGAAAGAGATCGAGAGTTGAGGATCAGGAAGACGAGGCTGTTCTCGAGGATGCGATAAAGGAGGCTGAGGAGACTGTGTTGGGTGCTGCTGGTTCAAAGAAGGAGAAGAAGGATAAGAAGGGTGCAAAGCGCGCAAAGGTTGAGCAAGAGGATGAGGATGAGCAGGAGGAGTGGGAGACGGATGATGAGGACAAGACGCATGCTGTATGTTGATCGCGCTACTGCTTGTGGTACATTGCGCATACATTATACTGACTCTGTGCTCTAGAAAAACATCGCAAGACTGGTCGAGGACGATTCCGAAGACGAGTCTGATTCAGAGGACGACATTAACGGAGGTGCCGATATGAGCGACGACGAGGATGACGAGGAAGACGAAGACATCGCACTCTCAGATCTGGAATCCGTGGCTTCAGAGGACAAGGGCGACATTATCCCACACCAACGCCTCACCATCAACAACACAGCCGCCCTCCTCCGCGCCGTAAAGTCCTTTGCCCTCTCCTCCAAGCTCCCCTTCTCCGAGAACCAAGTTATCGTTAGCGATGCCCCCACCGATATCCCCGACATGGACGACGACCTCAACCGCGAACTCGCCTTCTACAAGCAATCTCTGGATGCCGTTACCAAAGCCCGCAGCCTGCTCAAGAAGGAAGGTGTACCGTTCTCTCGCCCTGCAGACTACTTTGCCGAGATGGTCAAGAGCGACGAGCATATGGGCAAGATCAAGGGCAAATTGATCGACGAGGCAGCGAGCAAAAAGGCCTCTGCCGAAGCACGAAGACAGAGAGATCTCAAGAAATTCGGAAAGCAAGTTCAAGTCGCCAAATTGCAGGAGAGAAGTCGCGAGAAGAAGGATACCATGGACAAGATCCAACTTCTCAAGAGAAGTAAGTTTTGTCCTACTCTCACTACATAAAGTACAATTGCTAACCACATGCAAAAACAGAGAGAAAGGGCGAAGACATTGGCAACGCAAACGAAGACGACATGTTCGACGTCGCCCTCGAAGACGCCGCCGAGACGGAAAAGAAAGACAAGGC